>PVJC01032334.1:0-20006 GCA_004026665.1 Murina feae
TTTTTAGGAAACTCCGCACTTTCCATAGTGGTTGTACCAGTCTGCATTTCCACAAACCATGTACAAGGGTACTTTTTTCTCCATATCCTTGCCAGCACTTGTTTGATTTATTAATGATAGCCATTCTGACAGGTGTGAGGTAGTATCTCATTGTTGTTTTAATTTGCACCTCTCTGATGATTAGTAACATTGAGCATTTTTTCATGTTTCTTAGCCTTTTGAATGTTCTCTTTGGAGAAGAATCTATTCAGGTCTTTTGCCCATTTCTTTACTGGATTGTTTGTCTTCCTGGTGTTGAGTTGTATGAGTACTTTACATATTTTGGAAATTAACTCCTTATTTTATCATTGGCAAATATGTTCTCCCATGCAGAGGGCTCTCTTGTCATTTTGTTGATGGTTTCTTTTGCTGCGCAGAAGCTTTTTATTTTGATGTGGTACCATTTGTTTATTTTCTCCTTAGTTTCCTTTATCCTAGGAGATGTATTGGTAAACATATTACTATGAGAGATGTCTGAGATTTTATTGCCTATGGTTTCTTCGAAGATTTTTATGGTTTCACAAATTACATTTAAGTCTTTTATCCATTTTGAGTTTATTCTTGTGTATGGCATAAGCTAGTAATTTAGTTTCATTTTTTTTGCATGTACCTGTCCAAGTTTCCCAATACCAGTTTGTGAAGAGACTGTCTTTACTCCAGTGTATGCTCTTGCCTCCAATGCCAAATATTAATTGAGCATAATGGCCTGGGTCAATTTCTGGGTTTTCTGTTCTGTTTCATTGATCTATATGCCTGTTCTAATGCCAGTACCTGGATGCTTTGAGTACAGTGGTTTTGTAATATAACTTGATGCCTTGATGCCCACTTTTTCCTTCTCAAGATTTCTGCAGCTATTTGTGGTCTCTTTTGGTCCCATATAAATTTTTGGAGTGTTTTTTCTAGATCTGTGAAATATGCCGTTGGTATTGAAATGGGGATTGCATTGAATCTATAGATTGTTTTGGGTAGTATGGACATTTTAATTATATTAATTCTACCAATCCATGAACATGGTATGTTCTTCCCCTTGTTTATATCTTCCTCTATCCCTTTTTTCAACAATCTGTAGTTTTCCAAGTACAGGCCTTTTACCTCCTTGGTTTATTCCTTAATTTTGTTCATTGCATTGGTAAATGGGATTGATCTTTTTTTTGTTATTTGTTTGTTTTGATTTTTTTACTTTCTCTTTCTGAGAGATCATTTTTGGTATATAAAATGCCATTGATGTCTGGGTATTAATTTTGTATCCTGCTACATTGCCAAATTAATTTATTAAATCTAATAGTTTTTTGGTGGAGTCCTTAGGGTTTTCTATATACAATATTATGCCATCTGCCAATAATGATAATTTTGCTTCTTCCTTTCCAATTTGGGTGTCTTTTATTTTTTTCTCTTGCCTGATTGCTGTGGCTAAATCTTCCAATACTGTGTTGAATAAGACTGGTGAAAGTGGACATCCCTATCTTGTTCCTGTTCGTAGGGGGAATGCTTTTTGCCATTGAGTATGATCTTGGTTCTAGGTTTGTCATATATAGACTTTATTATAGTTAGGTGTGATCCCTCTAGTCCCACATGCTGTGAGTTTTTATCAAAAAATGGGTGTTGGATTTTGTTGAATGCTTTTTTCAGCTTCCATTGACACGATCATGTGATTTTTGTCTTTTAATTTATTTATGTGATGTATCACATTTATTGATTTGCAAATATTCTACCAGCCTAGCATCCTTGGAATATATACTCTCTTGGTCATGGTGTATGATCTTTTTAATATATTGCTGGATCCAATTTGCTAACTTTTGTTGAGGTTTTCAGCATGTATGTTCATCAGGGATATTGGCCTGTAATTCTTTTTCTTTGTAATGCTTTTATCTGGTTTTGGGATGGTAATGCTGGCCTCATAAAAAGGGCTTGGAAGTGTTCCTTCCTCTTGGATTGTTTGGGATAGTTTGAGGAGGATAGATGTTAGTTTTATTTTAACTGTTCGGTAAAACTCCCCTGTGAAGCTATCTGGATCAGGGCTTTTTTTTTTTTTTCTGGGAGTGTTTTGATTATTCCTTCAATGTCATCAGTTGTTATTGGCCTATTCAGGTTTTATGATTCTTTCTAATTCAGTTTTGGAAGGTGTTTTTCTGGGAATTTGTCCATTTACTCCAGGTTGTCCAGCTTGTTGGCATTTAGTTGTTCATAATATTTTCTTACAATCCTCTGTATTTCTGTGGTGTCAGCAGTTACTTTTCCACTTTCATTTCTGATTTTATTTATTTGGTCCTCTCTCTTTGTTTCTTGATGAGTCTGGTTAAAGGTTCACCATTCTTGTATAACGAACACTTGGATTCATTGATCATTTGTATTGATTTTTTAGTCTCTATGTCATTTATTTCGACTCTGATCTTTATTATTTCCTTCCTTCTACTTACTCTGGGCTTTTCTTGTTGTTCTCTTAATTCTTCTAGTTTTAATGTTGCATACTGTATTTTCTGGGATATAAGATGACGATTTAACCCAGGAAAATCTTCTCAAAAATGGGAGGTTGTCTTATACGCCGGGTGTCGTCATATAGGGCGGGTGCTGAAACTTCCGAGCTGGACTGGAAAATCTGCAGTCGCTGGATACGGTGGGGGGAGCTCAAAAACTGCTGCACTCCATTCATTTCAATGGAGCTGGACAGAGACCGCAAGTGTCTCTGGTCGGCTCCTTTTTGTGCCGCTTATGGTCTCTGTCCAGACTTTTTAACCTGGAAAATCTTCTCAAAAGTTGGGGGTCATCTTATACACCCAGTCATCCTATATGCTGGAAAACAAGGTAGCTTCTTCTTATTTCTATAGGTAGGCCTGTAATGCTATGAACTTCCCGATCAGGCCTGCTTTTGCTGTCTCCCATAGATTATGGGTTGCTGTGTGTTCATTTTCATTTGTTTCCTGGAAGTTTTTTATTTCTTCCTTGATTTCATCATTAACCCATTCATTGTTTAATAACATGCTATTTAGCCTTCATGTATTTGACTGTTTTTGAGTGTTTTTATTATAATTGATTTCCAGTTCATTTCATTGTGATCTGAGAAGATGCTCGATAGGTAGGAACTTATTTAGTATCCTAACATGTAGTCTGCCTTTGAGAAAGTTACATGTGCACATGAGAAGAATGTATATTCTACAGCTTTAAGGTGGAATGATTTGTAAATGTCAATTAATTCCATTTGATCTAGTGTGTTGTTTAAGGTCTCTGTTTCCTTGTTGATTTTTTTGTCCGGAAGAGCTATCCAATGATGTCAGCGGGATGTTAGACCTTTACTATTACCGTATTGCTCTTGATCTCTTCTTTAATATTCTCCCAGAGCGTTTTTAACATATTTAGGTATTCCTATAGTGGGTGCATATATGTTTACCAGAGTTATGTTCTCTTGTTGTATTGATCCCTGTAGTATTATGTAGTAGCCTTCTTTGTTTTTATGGCCTTTGCTTTCAAGTTGATTTTGTCAGCTATAAGACTACATCTGCTTTTTTTTTCCATTTCAATTTACATGGAAATTTTATTTTATCCCTTCACTTTCATCCGTATATCTCTTGTTCTGAGGTGGGTCTCTTATGGACAGCTGGGGTCATGTTTCCTATACATTCAGCTACCCTATGACTTTGGATTCTAATATTTAATCCATTTACATTTAAGGATATTATGTTAAGTATTAATTTACTGCCTTTTTTCTCTTAAAATTTTTTTTATTGTTTAAAATATAACATATGAACCCTTTTTCCCACATTGACCTCTCCCCGCTCATTCCCATTCCCCCCCCACCCCCGTACATGCCCTCAAGCCCCCTTAATGACTGTGTCTATGGGTTATGCTTATATGCGTGCATACAAGTCCTTTGGTTGACCTCTCATCTCCTCCCCTCCCCCACATACACACACCCCAGCATTCCCCTTGAGGCAGGATAGTCTGTTTGAGGCTTATATGTCTCTGGATCTATTTGGGTTTATCAGTTTATGTTGTTCATTATATTTATCTTTGTGAGATCATGTGATATTTATCTTTCTCCTACTGGCTTATTTCACTTAGCATAATGCTCTCCAGGGCCATCCATGCTGTTGCAAATGGTAAAAGTTCCTTCTTTTTTACAGCAGTGTAGTATTCCATTATGTAGATGTACCACATTTTTTAAATCCACTTATCTTCTGATGAGTGCTTAGGCTGTTTCAAAATCTTAGGTATTGTAAATTGTGCTGCTATGAACATTAGGGTGCATATATACTTTCTGACTGGTGTTTCTGGTTTCTTGGAATGTATTCCTAGAAGTGGAATTGCTGGGTCAAATGGGACTTCCATTTTTAATTTTTTGAGGAAACTCCATACTGTTTGGAGTTTCCACACTGGCTATACCAGTCTGCATTCCTACCAGCAGTGAAGTAGGGTTCCTTTTTCTCCACATCCTCACCAGCACTTGTCATTTGTTGATTTGTTGATGATAGTCATTCTAACAAGTGTGAGATGATACCTCATTGTTTTGATTTGCATCTCTCAGATGATAAGTGACTTTGATCATGTTTTCATATATCTCTTGGCTTTTTGAATGTTCTCTTTTATAAGAGATCTATTTAGGTCCTTTGCCAATTTTTTTGTTGGATTGTTTATCTTCCTTTTGTTAAGTTGTATGAGTTCCCTATAAATTTTGGAGATAGCATTGGCAAATATGTTCTCTCATGCAGTGAGCTTTCTTGTTTTGTTGATGGTTTCTTTTGCTGTGCAGAAGCTTGTTATTTTGATATAATCCCATTTGTTTATTTTCTCTTAGTTTCCATTGTCCTAGGAGCTATATTGATAAAATATTCCTATGACATATGATGATATTTTACTGCCTCTGGATTCTTTTAAGATTTTTATATTTTCTTCTCATGTTTAAGTCCTTTATCCATTTTGAGTTTATTTTTGTGAATGGTGTAAGTTGGCGGTCTAGTTTTATTTTTTTGAAAATATCTGTTCATTTTCCCCAACACCATTTATTGAGGAGACTGTCTTGACTTCATTGTATGATCTTGCCTCCTTTGTCAAATATTAATTGAGCATAATTGCTTGAGTCGATTTCTGGGTTCTCTGTTCTGTTTCATTGGTTTATATGTCTTTTCCTCCTTAGTTAAGTTTATTCCTAGGTATCTTAATTTTATTCATTGCAATGGTAAATGGCATTGTGTTTTTAGTTTCTGTTTCTGTGAATTCATTGTCAGTGTATAAAAAAGCCATAGATTTCTGTGTGTTGATTTTATATTGTGCTGCATTGCTAAATTAATTTATTAAGTCTAATAATTTTTTGATGGAGTCTTTAGAATTTTCTATGTACAATATCGTATCACCTGCAAATAATGACAATTTTAGTTCTTCTTTTCCAATTTGGATGCCTTTTATTTTTTTCTTCTTGTTATGGTTAGTATTTCTAGTATTATGTCATACAGGAGTGGTGAAAGTGGGCATCCCTGTCTTGTTCCTGTTCTTAGGGGAAATTGTTTTAGTTTTTGCCCATTGAGTATGATGTTGGCTGTAGGTTTGTCATATAAGGCTTTTATTATGTTGAGGTGTGATCCCTCTATTCCTACTTTGCTGAGAGTTGTTATTAAGAAGTGTGTTGGATTTTGTCAGCTGCTTTTTTGGCATCAATTGATATGATTATGTGATTATGTCTTTCAATTCGTTTATGTGATATATCACATTTATTGATTTTCAGATGATGTACCAGCCTTGCATCCCCAGAATAAATCACACTTGGTCATGGTGTATGATTTTTCTAATGTAATGCTGTATTTGATTTGCTAGGATTTTGTTGAGGATTTTAGCATGTGTTCATCAGGGATATTGGCCTGTGATAATCTTTCTTCATAGTGTCTTTATCTGATTTTGGGGATTAAGGTAATGCTGACTTCATAGCAAGAGCTTGGAAGTGTTCCTTCCTCTTGAATTTTTTGAATAGTCTGAGGAGGATAGGTTGTAATTCTTTGAATGTTTGGTAAAACTCCCCTGTGAAGCCTTCTGGAACAGGGCTTTTGTTTGCTGGAAGTTTTTTTTTTATTATTACGTCTTCAATTTCATTGGTAATTATAGACCTATACAAGTTTTTTGATTCTTCCTGATTGAGTTTTGGAAGATTGCATTTTTCTAGGAATATGTCTATTTCATCTAGGTTGTCCAGTTTGTTGGCATAGAGTTGTTCATAGCATTCTTTTTTTTTTTTTTTTTAAATCCTTTCTATGTCTGTGGGGTTGGTTGTTACTTCACCTTTTCCATTTCTGATTTTGTTCATTTGGGTCTTCTCTCTTAGTTTTTTGGTGAGCCTGACTAGAGGTTCATCAATCTTGTTTATCCTATCAAAGAACCAGCTCTTGGTTTTATTGAACTTTTTATTTATTTTTTGGACTCTATGTCATTTATTTTGCTCTAATCTTTATTATTTCCTTCCTTCTACTTACCTTGGTCTTTTCTTGTTACTCTCTTTCTAATTCTTTAAGTTGCAGGGTTAGATAATTTATTACCATTTTTTCTTGTTTTTTGAGGTAGGCCTGTAAAGCTATGAATTTCCCTCAAAACTGCTTTCACTGTGTCCTATAGATTTTGGATTGTTGTGTTTTTATTGTCATGTGTTTCCAGGATGCTTTTTACTTCTTCTCTGATCTCTTTGGTAACCCAATCATTGTTTAATAGCATGCTATTTAGCCTCCAAGTGCTTGATTTTCCTCCCACTGTTTTTATTGTAGTTGATTTCTAATTCTATGCCATTGTGATCTGAGAAGAAGCTTGGTATGATTACTGTCTTCTCAAATTTGAAGAAACTTTGTCCCAGTATGTGGTCTGTCTTTCAAAATATCCCATGTGCACCTGAGAAGAATATGTAATCTGTTGCTTTGGGATGAAATGTTCTAAAGATGTCAGTTAATTTCATCTGATCTAGTGAGTTATTTAGCACTGCTGTTTCTTTGCTGATTATTTGTTTAAAGGGTTTATCCAGTGGTGTCAATGGGGTAGTAAGGTCCCCTACTATGATTGTATTATTGTTAATTTCTCCCTTGATCTCTTCCAGATTTTTTTTTTAATGTATTTGGGTGCTCCGAATTGGGTGCATATATGTTTACCAGAGTTATGTCCTCTTGTTGAATTGCTCCCTTTAGTATTATGAAGTGGCCTTCCTTATCTTTTGTTATGGCCTTCACTTTGAGGTCTATTTTGTCAGATATAAGTATCGCAACCCCAGCTTTTTTCTCATTTCCATTTTCCTAAAAAATTTTTTTCTTCCCCTCACTGTCATTCTGTGTGCCTCCTTTGTTCTGAGGTGGGTCTGTTTAGACAGCAAATATATGGTTCATGCTTTCTTATCGATTTAGCTACCCTATTGTTTTTCATTGGAGCATTTAGCCCATTTACATATAAGATTATTATTGATAGGCACTTGGTTATAGCGATTTTAATTTTTAATGCCTGTGTTCCTTCTTCCCTTTCTGTTTCTTCTTTTTACAGCAGTCCCTTTAGCATTTCTTGGTTTGCTGGCTTGGTGGTAATAAATTCCCTTAGTATTTTTTTGTCTGTGAAACTCCTGATTTCACTTTCAATTTTGAATGATAGCCTTGCTGGGTTATAGTATTCTTGGATTTAGTCCCTTGCTTTGCATTACTTTGTATATTTCATTCCATTCTCTTCTGGCCTGATGTGTTTGTGTTGAGAAATCAGTTGATAGTCTAATGGAAGATCCCTTATAGGTAACTTTGTCTTTCTGGCAGCCTTTGAGATTCTTACTTTGTTGTTTGCCAATTTAATTATGATGTACTTGATGTGGATCTTTTTGGGTTCATCTTGTTTGGAACTTTGTGAGCTTCTTGTACTTGTGTGAACTTTTTCTTCCCAATATCAGGGAAGTTTTCTGTTGTTATTTCTTCAAACAGATTTTCTATTCCTTGCTCATATTTCTCTCCTTCTGACACCCATATTATGCAGATGTTTTGTTTTGTATTGTCCCATAGCTCCCTTAGGCTCTCCTCCTGTTTTTTTAGGTTTATTTTTTACTTGCTGCTCTGCTTGGGTGTTTCTTCCTACCTTGTCTTCTAGCTCACTGATGTGGTCCTCAGCTTCTTCTAGTCTACTATTGATGCTTTCTATTGTGTTCTTTATTGCAACTATGTCATTCTTCATTTCTCCTTGGTTCTTTTTCATTTACTCTTTTAAAAATATATATTTTATTGATTTTTTACAGAGAGGAAGGGAGAGGGATAGAGAGTCAGAAACATCAATGAGAGAGAATAATTGATCAGCTGCCCCCAGCACAGCCCCTACTGGGGATGTGCCCGCAACCAAGGTACATGCCCTTGATCAGAATTGAACCTGGGACCCTTCAGTCCGCAGGCCGATGCTCCATCCACTGAGCCAAACTGGCCAGGGCTTCATTTACTCTTGATTCTTACACATATTGTTGAATTTGTCTTCCATTCTTTTCAGTGTCCTTATGACTGTTGTTCTGAATTCTTTTTCTGACAAATTGTTTGCCTCCATTTAATTTACTTCCTTTTTAGTGATTCCTCCTTTTCTTTCGTATGGGGGCTGTTTCTTTGTGTCCCATATTTGCTCCTTTCAGGGTGTCTGGTTATGTGGCTCACTCTCTGCCACATTGACCAAAAGGCACAAAATACAACTCAAAAAGACATGACACAGAGGGAACAAAACACGAATGTATTCACAACACCGGTAACCTCAAAAAAAAGGTGACCACCAGAGAAAAGTGAGTTAGGGGAGAGAAAAGTGATTTAAGGGAGAGAAAAGAGCACAAAAATGATATTGAGAAAAGAAAAATGTAAGAGAGAGAAAAGAAAAAAAAGAAAAAAGAAGGGGGAAAATATATGTATTTTTGGAGAAAACTCAACAAAACCGATAACTAAACCAAAAAATGCAAAAACAAACACCCAGAAAAAAAGAAGGAGAGCTGAATCTGAAGAGTCAGAGCTTATTTCCATAAGGTAGGTAAAGGAATTGAATGAATGGGGGAATAGCCATGATTCAGCATACAGAAGGTAGAAAGAGAATGAGTGTATAAGAAGAAAAGTAAACAAAATACTCAATTAAAAATAATTAAAAAATATATATGTATTCAGAAAAAAAATAACATATATACATATATAACATATATATGAATAAAAATTTTCCCCCTTTAATCTATCTATATATTTATCTATTTTTGCAAAAGGAGAATAGAGAGTAGATAGGCCTGCATTTGGTGAGTGAATTAATTAAGCTATTAGTAGAAGAACAGGATAAGCAAGGAGAGGAAAAACAGCATAAAATCAAAAACAAGAACAAAAACAAACTAACATACAATCAAACAAAAAAGAACAACAAGAAAAACAATTGGCTAATGAAGAAAGAGAAAAGAGAAAGGTGCATGGACTTGGAGAAGGGGAGAGGAAATTTGATATATGAGTAAGCCAACAAGAGACTACTATAATAGTAATGCATCAATAAAGCAGATAAAGAAGATCAATTTTTAACAAAGAGTAAAAAGAACAGAGAGAGAAAACCTAAAGGAGGAACAGGAGAAGAGAAACAAGATGAAAAAGGGGGAGGTGAGGAAGAAAGTATTGGCATAAAGGAAAAAAATAAGATAGAGTAAAATAATGATAAAAAGATATAGAAAGAATGTAGAACACTTTCTGTCCATGGATTGTCTCACCAGCTGTGATTAATTCGCCTATTCTGGGTGGATGTTATTCAGTTCAACTGTTTCTTCTCTTTTGTCTGCTCTGTGGTGAGAAGGTGCCAGACCCATCTACCTTTTCAGCTGCCATTTTTGACCTATTTTTTTTTCCTTTAAGTGTTTTATTTTTTGTTTTAGGAGAGGGAAAATTGGAATTTACTCACCCAGCATGTAGTCATCTGTTTCTGTTTCTCAGAGCCTCAGTTACAGTGAAAAAGTACATGACAGTTTTTAAATTGAGGTATAATTGATATAAGTATTACAGATATTATGTTAGTGTTAGGTATACAATATAATGATTTGTTATTTGTATATATTGTGAAATGATCACCACAGAAAGTTTAGTTAACATCCATCACCACACATAGTTACAATTTTTTTTTTTGCAATGAGTATTTATGCTTTTTCACATTTAAGGTCAATTTAACCAACCTTGGCTGTATTTCTTATTATGAAGGTTTTATGAATGCACATTTCCTGCAACTATTAGAAAAAATTATTTGCCTGTTGCCGTAGGAAGGAAGAAACTCAGTAGGCTCTTTACCAGAAGTAGGTGAATTGCCAAACTTAAGGCTCCACCTGGCCTTCCCTTGAAGCGAGAGCCCTGGCTTATAGGCCTACATAACACCAAGTGGGTGAAACTTGTGGTCTCTTTTTGAAAATATGGTCAAGAGTGAAACAACTACCTAGTTTTTGTTTTAAATGTAGGCTGCAAAATGGCTTATATTGGTATATAATGGCACCCAAATAATTGAGGCTCTCAGAAAATATTCATTTTGGCAAGTCAATGAAAATAGCACTCTTCATTAACAGGCCTGGCTGGATTCCTGAACCCTCTTTTGGGCAATGGTCAAACCTGTCATAGTTTATTTTGTTACTCTGTTTTCATGAGATTTGGCCTTTGCTTTTACTGTACGAGTGCTGAAAGGGTGTCATAAAATCCACCTACTCAAAATAATCTGTGTCATGATTCTTGAGAGATATCCACTGGCACTACCCTATACTGGTTTACCTAAACCAGAAGCCTGGGATCCATTCTCTTCCGTACTACCTACTCCCAGATCCTCCATGTCAAATAAATGATTTCACTTTTTGGAATAGTCATGGAATCCTTCTGTTCCTCTTTTTCTCTTTTGCCATTGCTTTAGATTCTTTCTAAATGGCCATTACTGATCAGTATTCCTCCATTTCAAACCCTCATTCATTTCTTACCGTTGACAAGATATAATCTTTGCCCCCTTGACATGGTCCCCAAGACCTCTGTGTTGTGGTCCCTACTTATCTCTTGCCTCATTTCTTCCACTCACTGTCACCAAACTGAGCTCTTCCAAGGCCCGCAGGTACAACTGTGCTTTGGGAAAGGTTCTGTTCTGATTATATGATAGATGTGAAGGCTTTCTCTGAGGTCTTAAGTGATTTCTTTCTTTCCTCTCTCTCTCCTCCCCTGCTCCCAGCAGAATCTATCAGATTTTATCCTATTGCTTAACCACTTACGTGATCTTATTATAGAATAAATTATGCTACATTGTAGTGGTTTATTTATTTGAATATTTCTCTACTTAGTTATGAGCTGTTTGAAGTCAGGACCATATCAGCTTGATGTCATGCGAACATTTGCCCCAGTGCTCAAACCTATTGTCTAAAGAAGTATTGGTATCGAACCACCATCTTTTTAATAAAGATGATCAAAATTTACTATGTGCTATATATAAAAATAAACACAAAATAACTATTGGATGGATTAAGTAAACATTTTTAAAATTCTAAAATGTTCGAGAAGATAGGATAGGTCCTGTAACATTGAGAAAGGAGGGCTTTCATCGACCCAGAGGAACAAATGCTGGATTTGTAAAAATTAAACCTCTATAGGACAAGAGATACTGTGAACAGAATCAAAAGATAAGTAGCAGACCCAGAAGAAAAATATTTGCAATGACCAAATCATATTGAAAGAAATATAACTCAGAAAGAAAGACAAAGAACTCAATAATAAAATGGGCAAAGGCAATTCATAGAAGCAAACCAGTCAATCTTATCTAATAAAAGAGTAATATTGAAAATGACTACTTCTACGGGACACCTAAGCCACGCCCACCAGCCAATCAGAGCAGCTGTATGCAAATTAACCCAGCCAAGATGGTGACCAGCAGTCACGGAGCTAGAGTAAACAGCAGCCTTCTGTTGCACCAGGAGTAAACTGTCTGCCTAGGCCGCTGGGCCTTTCTCTGCTCACGGCAACATAGTTGCAATTATAGAAGCCATGGAGCTGAAGCCAACAGGAGGCTTCCATTGCACCAGTGATGGAGGAAACTGCCTGCCTAGGCCGGCTGGGCCTCTCTCTGCTCACGGCAACATTCTTTCAATTATAGAAGCCACAGAGCTGAAGCCAACAGGAGGCTTTGTTACCTGCCTAGGCCTGGGCTTAAAGCAACAGTTTCAATTATAGAAGATAAACCCCAACAACCTGCTTCCAGCCAGCCTTGCTGGGACGTTGGGTCAATGGGAGCTGTAGGCAGCCTGAAAGCCTGAAAACAGCCTTCAGCCCTGCACCCAGGCTGCCCAGGCACCCCAGTAGGAACCCAAACCCTGAAGGGACTGTGGGCAGCCTGAAAATGCCCCTCAACCCCTCACCCGGGCTGGCCACACCCCAATGGGGTGAGGGTCCACACTGGGGGGGCTTGGCCAGCCTGCAAACAGCCATCAGCCCCTTACCCAGGCTGGCCAGGCGTGCTAGCAGGTGGACATCCCCTGAGGGGTCCCAGACTGCAAGAGGGCACAGGCTGAGAGACACCCCAGATGTGCAAATTTTTGTGCACCAGGCCCCTAGTACATATATAAAAGATGATAATGCTTAGAATTCAGAGAAATAAAAAATAAACAATAGCTGGCTATAGAAATCAAGGCAGTGACTACCCTTGGGAAGGCACCTTGCAGTGAGGAGGGGCTTCTGGACTGCCAGCAAGGATTTGTATGCTGGTTACACAGTGTGTTCACTTTGTGAAAACTCATATGGCTGCACACTTACCATGTGTACAATTCCCTGTACATATGCTGCTCTTCAGTAGATTATTTACTTATTGAACTCTTGAGAAAAGACCAGCTGCTAATTATTTTTGCTTCCGAGATTGGCAGTGATGAAAAAGATAACATCCAATACTGCTAAGTTCTACATTGTCTAGCTCCTTTCTTACCCACTTGTCTGAGTGTGGTTATGTAATTCTGTTGCTATAGCCTGAAGTTCATTTTAGGCTCCCTCACATTCTGGTTGATTTTTTTTAAAGTTCCATAATATAACATGTAGACTGGTTTCTTTTCTTTAGCAAAAGATGTTTAAGTTTTATTCACATTATTATGTGAATCAGTAGCTTTTTTTTATTTATTAATACTCACCTGAGGCTATTTTTTTCTTTGATTTTTAGAGAGAGTAGAAGGAAAGAAAAGAGGTGGGTGGGGAGGGAAGGAGAAAGAAACGGGGCGGGGGGGAGAGAAACATGGATGTGAGAGAGACACATCAATTGGTTGCCTCCTGCTTTTACCCTGACCAGGCCAGGGATCAAACCTGCAACCCAGATACATGCCCTTGACTAGGAATGCAACCCGTGACCCTTCGGTGCCTGGGATGTCACTCTAACCATTGAGAAATACTGGCCAGGGCCATATTTGGGTGACTTTTAATAAAGAGGCTGTAAACACTGACCATATAGGTTTTTGTATGTACATACATTTTTATTTCTGTTAGCTATGGAGTAAGATTTTGCCTATATGTTTAACTTTATAAGAAACTGCAGAACTGTTTCCCAAAGTGACTATGCCATTTTGTATTCCCACCAGCCTTGTCAGAGTTCCTGTTGTTCTGCCTCCTGGTCAGAAGTTGCTGTGTTTTTTTTTCTTTTCCATTCTAATCACAGTGCAGTGGTGTATCATTGAGGTTTTAATTTGCATTTGTCTGATCACTGACAGTGTTGAGGATCTTTTCACATGATTGTCTACCATTCATAATTTTTTTGGTGAAGTATCTATTTAAATCTTTAGCTTATTTAAAACAACAACAACAACACAGGGATGTAGGTTGGTTGTCTCACTGTTCGGCATTGAGAATTCTTTATGTATTTTGAATATGTTCTTTGTCAGAAATATGATTTGAAAATGTTTTAGTGGACTGGACACAGCTGAAGAAAGAATCTCTGATTTAGAGGCTATATCAATAGAATCTTTGAAAACTGAACAGCAAAGAGAACAAAGACTGAAAGGAAAAATATAGAACAAAATACCCAAGGACTGTCGGACAACTACAAAGGTGTAACATACATGTAATGGGAACACCAGAAGGACAGGAGAGACAGTAGAAATACTTGAAACAATAATGACTGAGAATTCTCCCAAATTAACTTAGACACCAATCCACAGACCCAGGAAGACCAGAGGACACTAAGCAGAATAAATGACAAAAATAAAAATAACTAAATAAAACCCACAACCCCTGCACCTTGGCATACCATTTACAAAAAATCAAAGATAAAGAAACAATCCTGAAAGAAGCCAGAGTGACCTCCCCCACCCCAAAAAAACTTACCCATAGAGCAGCAAAGATAAGAATTATACCTTATCTCTCAGAAGGCATGGAAGCAGGAAGAGAGTGGAGTGAAATATGTAAAAAACAACAACAAAACACACACACACACACACACACACAAAACCCCAAACCCCACCAACTTAAAATTCTGTACCCTTCAAAACTATCCTTCAAAAAATGTAGGAGAAAAAAAAGTGAAGGAGAAATAAACTCAGATAAACAAAAATTAAGGGACTTTGTTGCTAATAGACCTGTCTTATAAGAAATGTTAAAAGATATTCCTTAGAGAGAGAGATCAGAAACTCAGATCTACATAAAGAAAGGCAGCAAGAAAAGAAAGCTTAAAGAAAAATGAATAAGTAAAGGTAAAATTTTATTTTTCTTATTCTTAATTGATATAACAGATGACAGTTCAAAATAATAGCAACAATGTATTTGATTATATATGCTTATGCATATGTCATATATATTGGTTGCGTATGCTTATCTAATCTAATAAAAAAGAAATATGCAAATTGGTGTCACTCTGCTATACCTAAGCCACGTCCACCAGCCAGTCAGAGCGACTATATACAAATTAACCCAGCCAAGATGATGGCCAGCAACTACGGAGCTGGAACAAGCAGCAGGCTTGGTTGCCCCAGTGATGGAGGAAGCCAACCTTCCCACTTGCCTAGGCCGGCTATGGCCTCCACTCAAGGCAACAAAGTTTCAATGATAGAAGATAAATAAACCCCCGATACCTGTTTCCAGCCAGCCTCGCTGGGAGCTTGGGTCACTGGGGACTTGGCCAGCCTGCAAACAGCCATCAGCCACTAGGCTGGGCAGGCACCCCAGCAGGACCCCCTTCCTTGAAGGGGGTGTGGCCAGCCTGAAAATGGCCCTCAGCCCCTCTCCCAGGCTGGCCAGGCACCCGAACGGGACCCCCATCCTGATCCAGGACACCCTTTAGGGCAAACCAGCCAGCCCTCACCCATGCACCAGGCCTCTATCCTGTCTAATAAAAGAGTAATATGCAAATTAGGCATCACTCCATCACAAAGATGGCCACCCCCATAGCTACAAGATGGCAGCGCCCAGTCTGGCTCAGCCCCGCCACTGAAGTGGTCTGGCCTGTTAGCCAGGCAGGTGGCAGGGGAGATAGGGGGCCCGAGGGGTGGAGCAAGCTATCAGAGGGGGCTGGGGGTCCCCTGCCCAGGCCAGAGGCCTTCGCTAGAAGCCTCAGGCATGGGCAAGGGCAGAGCCAGTGATCAGAGGGGTATGAGGGTGCCCTACCCAGGCATAAGGCCTGGGCAAGGCTGGAGATCACAGGGGCCTGGGCTCTGCAGAGCCAGCAATCGGAGGGGCAGGGGTGGAGCCTGCGATCGCAGGGTTCTGGGCACCAGTGGAGCCGGCAAAGCAGGAGTCTGGGGGTCTCCTGCCCAGGCCTTCAGCCTTGGCCAGAGGCTGCAGTGGGGCAGGGGTGGAGCCTGTGATCTCAAGGCCTGGGCAGGGGCAGAGCCGGTGATCGGAGGGTCAGGGGCGGATCCTGCAATCACAGGGCTCTGGGCACGGGCGGAGCCAGCAATACAGGGGTCTGGGGATCCTCTGCCCAGCCTTGGCCAGAGACTGCCAGTTAGGCAAGGGCAGAGCCAATGATGGCAGGGGGCAAGATCAGAGCCGGTGATCACAGAGGCCTGGGCTCTGTGAAGCCAGCAATTGGAGGGGCTTGGGGTCTTCTGCCCAGGTAAAAGAGTAATATGCAAATTAACCCTCACTCCATTACAAATATGGCAGCAGCCAGGGAGCTATAGTGAGGCAGGAGGCTAGCATTGCCCTGGCGATGGAGGAAGCCAAGATTCCCACCAGCCCTGGGGGCCCTGAGCTCTGCTCAAGGCAACAAAGTTTCAATTACAGAAGGTAAATAAACCCAAGATACTTGCTTCCAACCGACAGCCTTAAGCAGGACCAAAGCAAAAATGTTTCAATTATAGAAATGAAATAAATCCCAGATACCTGCTTCCAGCCCGCGGCCATGGCCAGCCTGATAATGGCCCTCAGCCGCTCACCCAGGCTGGCCACACTCCCATAGGGTGAGGGTTCCCTCTGGGGGGTTTGGCCAGCCTGTAAACAGCCATCATCCCCTCACCCAGGCTGTCCAGGCACCCCAGCAGGACACCCTTCAGGGCAAACCAGCTGGCCCCTACCCATGCACCAGGCCTCTATCCTATATAATAAAAGGGTAATATGCAAATTGACCCTAACAGCAGAACAACTGGGAATGACCGGTCACTATGACACACACTTACCACCAGAGGGCAGACGCTCAGTGCAGGAAATGCTCCCTGGTGGTCAGTATGCTCCCACAGGGGGAGCTCTGCTCAACCACAAGCCAGGCTGACGTCTGCCAGTACAGCGGTGGTGGCAGGTGCCTCTCCTGCCTCCTCAGCAGTGCTAAGGATGTCCAACTGCAGCTTAGGCCTGCTCCCTGCTGGCAAGTGGACATCCCCCGAGGGCTCCTGGGCTACCAGAGTCGTGTCTGACAGCCAGCTTAGGCCCGTATGCCCAGGGAGCCAGCCTAAGCCAGCAGGTGGACATCCCTCGAGGGGTCCCAGACTGTGAGAGGGCATAGGCCGAGCTGAGGGACCCTCCCCCTGAGTGCACAAATTTGTGTGCACTGGGTCTCTAGTCCTATATAATAAAAGGGTAATATGCAAATTCACCCTAACAGCAGAATGACTGGGAATGACGGTGACTATGACACACAGTGACCACCAGGGTGCAGACACTCAATGCAGGAGCTGCCCCCTGGTGGTCAGTGCGCTCCCACAGGGGGAGTTCTGCTCAGCCACAAGCCAGGCTGCCAGCTGCCCGCACAATGGTGGAGGTGGGAGACTCTCCCGCCTACTCAGCAGCACTAAGGATGTCTGACTAAAGCTTAGGCCTGCTCCCTGCTGGCAAGTGGACATCCCCTGAGGGCTCCCGGGCTGCCAGAGGGATGTCTGACTGCCAGATTAGGGTAGCAGGCCTAAGCCAGCATGCTGGTGGACATCCCTGAGGGGTCTAAGACTGTGAGAGGGCACAAGCCGGGCTGAGGGAACCCCTCCCCCCGCAAGTGCACAAATTTTTGTGCACTGGGCCTCTAGTATATAAATAAAATTAATGGCTGACCCTGACCAGTTTGGCTCAGTGGATAGAGCATTGACCTGCGGACCTGCGGACTGAAGGGTCCCAGGTTCGATTCTGGTCAAGGGCATGTACCATGGTTGCGGGCACATCCCCAGTAGGAGGTGTGCAGGAAGCAGTTGATAGATGTTTCTCTCTCATTGATGTTTCTAACTCTCTATCCCTCTCCCTTCCTCTCTGTAAAAAATCAATAAAATATATTTAAAAAATTAATGGCTGTAATGATGCAAGGGAGAGGAAGAAAGAATTGGGATTATTTTTTTATTATAGGTACTAACACGCTCTATAAATTGGTATCATGTTACTTGAAAGTGGACTTCAAGTGATTGTAAATTTATATAGCAAACTCTAGGGGCAACTATTGAAAAAAGTTTAGAAAGTATAACTGATATGCTAAGAACGAAGAGAAAATGGAATCATATAAAATACTCAATTAAAATCACAAAAGGCAGAAAAAAGAACACAAAAATAGGGACAAGGGCAACAAATAGAAAATAGTAATTAATGTAAGAGATATTAATACTCCTTTTTTCATGTTAAGGGTCTAAATGCACCAATTAAAGACATATTGTCAGAGTGGATCACAAAACAAGATTACAGTACATTGTATATAAGAACCCACTTTAAATATAAAGACACATATAGATGAAAAATAAATGGATGTAGGAAAATGCTGACACTAATAAAAGGAAAACAGGAGAGCTATCTTAATTTCAGACAGTAGGCTTCACAGCAAGAAAAGTTATCAAGGATAAAGAAGGGCATCACATAATGATAAAGAAGAGATAATGGTAAAGAAAGCATACCAGTTCTTACTATGTATGCACCTAACAACAGAAAGTCAAACTATATGGGGCAAAAAAATGATAGAATTGCAAGGAGAAATAGATGAATCTACTATCATAGTTGGAGACTTCACACCCCTTTATCAGAAATGGAGATATCCAGCAGCCAGAAAATGAATAAAAACACAATTGAATTTAACACTATCAACCAACTGAATATAATTGACAACTGTATAATTGTTCATCCAAAAACAGTAGAATATACTTTTTCTAACTCATATAGAACACATTTATCAAGGTAGATCATATTCTGGGCCATAAAACATACTTTAACAAATTTAAAAGAATAGAAATTATGCATTGTCTGCTCTCAGACCACAATGAAATTAAACTAGAAATCAGTAACACAAAGCTAACTGGGAAATTCCCACATATGTGAAGAATAAGCAACACACTTCTGAATAACAAGTGAATCCAAGAAGAAATCTCAGAGAAATGTAAAAATATTCTGAATTAAATAAAAATGAAGACACAACTTATGAAATTTGTGGGATGCAGTGCTTAGAGAGAAATTCATAACCTTGAATGCATATATGAGAAAAGAAGAAAGATCTAAAATCAATAATGTAAGTTTCTACTTTAGGAAACTAGCAAAGGAAGACCAAGTTAAATCCAAAGTAAACAGAAGAAAAGAAATAATAAAAATTAGTGCATAAATCAATGAAATTGAAAACAGGAAATCCATGTGCTAATATGAGAGTTTATTAATTTAAATGGATGATTTGTTTTATACAGAATTATCCAGTATTTGTGGAGGGAAAACTTTTAGGTTTTTCATATTTCCACAAGTCTCTATCAGTTTTATGGGAGAAATTTTTATTAGCATATGCACTATATTTTTTTTAACTGAAAAAAAAAGCTGCCTAATCATCTTTTTTTTTCAGGGTTATATATATTTACTTTTTAAAAAATAGCTACTGTGGTACCTATTGGGGAAATCTGATGAGGAGCTATTTTTAACTGTATTCTATTGAAGGCCAAAGGTCACTTTTTAATAAACAAACACAAGACAAACCAATAAGCAAACAAATATGTGTGTGTGTGTGTGTATATTTATCTAATCTAATAAAAGAGTAATATGCAAATTAACCCTCACTCCATTATACCCACAAGCCACGCCCACTAACCAATCAGGAACACATATGCAAATTAACTCAACTAAGATGGCGGCAGCCACAGAGCTGGAGTTGCCCCAATGGAGGAAGCCAAGGCCCTGTGGGCCCTGAGCTCTACCCAAGGCTACAAAGGCAGCCTGAAAACAGCCCTCAGCCCCTCACCCAGGCTGACCACACCCCCATGGGATGAGAGTCCCCACTGGGGGGGTTTGGCAAGCCTGCAAACAGCCATCAGCCCCTCACCCAGGCTGGCCAGGCACGCCAGCAGGTGCACATCCCCCGAAGGGTCCCAAACTGCGAGAGGGCACAGGCCGGGCTGAGGGACCCCCATGAGTGCACAAATTTTTATGTACCAGGTCTCTAGTGTGTGTATATGTATGTGTATATGTATATATGTATATACTAGGGGCCCGGTGCACAAAAATTTGTGCACTCGGGGAGGAGGGAGTCCCTCAGCCCGGCCTGTGCCTTCTCACAGTCTGGGACCCCTCAATGGATGTCCTATGATGGCCCCAGTCTGCCAGGCACCTTTTGTGTGTGTGTGTGTGTGTGTG
>PVJC01032335.1:0-20015 GCA_004026665.1 Murina feae
TGGTCCTTCTTAGGTTCCTTTTGATTGGGGTTCTCTGCGCCTCCTGGACTTGGAAGTCTATTTCTTTCACCAGGTGGGGGAAGTTTTCTGTCATTATTTCTTCAAATAGGTTTTCAATATCTTGCTCTTTCTCTTCTTCTGGTACCCCTATAATTCTGATGTTGGTGCGCTTGAAGTTGTCCCAGAGACTCCTTACACTGTCTTCATACTTCTTGATTTTTTTCTTTTCTTTTCTTTTCTTTTTTGGCTTTTCCAGCTGGGTGAGTTTTGCTTCTTTATATTTCATATCTTTGACTTGATTCTTGCGATCCTCTCGTCCGCTGTTGGATCTCTGTATATTATTCTTTATTTCAGTCAGTGTATGCTTAATTTCTAGCTGGTTCTTTTTCATATGCTCGAGGGTCTCACTAAATTTATCGGCAGTCTCTAGAATATTCTTGAAAAGTCTTATAACCGTGGTTTTGAACTCCATATATATATACCGTGGTTTTGAACTCAGTTGTTTGCATTCCTCCATTTCTGTCTTTTGTGATTTGTTTCTTAGTCTCCGCATTTTGGCTTTCTGTGTTAGGTGTCCTATAGGGCCCAGTGATTCAGCCTCCCCAGAGATATTCTTATACATATAATTTCAATTCATGAATTTTTCACTTTGGGTAATATTATGACTTCTACTTTCAATATATTTCAATACATTTCAAACAATTATAGCATGTCCTAAGATATTCTTTCTGTCTATAACGTTTTATTTTTAATGGTTGCATAGTGTTTCATAACAAGGGCTAATAATTACTTATACTACATGCCAGTCATCACTGTCATTTAGTTAAATCTCATGATAATTCTATAGGGCAGATGATATTATAACTCCATTTTAGAGATGAAGAAACTTAGGCACAGAGAGGTTAAACCACTTACCCAAATTCATGTGACTTGTAAGTGGCAGAGCTGAGATTCAAATCCAGACAGTCTGCTTCTAGCCTGCTCACTTAATGAGGCCACAGAATACCTGATGGAACCACACACTACCACATGACAGTTCAAATAACAAGATTTCTATTGGGGAGCATTTGGGTTGTTTATAGGTTTTTTTTTTCTGTGATAAAGTTTTACACACATAATTTTTTCCACATTTCTAATTATTTCATTAGGAAACATTTATTTTAAGAAAGGCTGTGATCATATTTAAGAGGTTTATATCCTATCCTGTCATATTCATGAGCTGGTCATTTTAAATTTCTATCTTTAACTTGTTCTTTCCAGAAAAGAATTCTATTCTGGTTTTTAAGACTAGAGTTCTAGCTCTCCATAGGTGGTCAGACCAGACAAGTGAGAAATATGAATGCTTTGTGCCATAATTACTTTTATTTTTGACAGGCTATTTATAATTTAGTCAGTATATACAGTTTTTGTTTTCCCTGAAGGATCCCCAAAAATGTGTTATGTACTTGGTTTCGATATTGTGATTTATAAGAAATATGTATTTGTTCACTCAGATAACCAAACATATATTCTTCTATATATTTAGTCTTCAGCTACATATCCTGATTCACAGCTCCCAAAGCCCTTGGAATTTCCTAAGTGTTTGGATCAGTGATTTTTAGCTTGTGTGCCCTGGCACATTGTGTACTGCTATAATTTTTAAAACGTGCAATACTTGACTATTTAGTCAGTGGCACTGACCTCTTTCCCCTTAGATTGTCAAATAAAAAAAATGACAACAGCCAACACAACAATAGCCATCTGGAGTGAATTAATCAAAATTATACCTATTTTTTGTCAGATTGGCAAAACATATATATTTTTTGGTTTGCCACAGAATTTTAGTAATTGGCTTATGTATGCCAAGAGAAGAAAAAAGTTGAAAATAGCTGGTTTAGAGTGAAGAAGGTGTTTTTTGATGAAGTGACCTTTGGAAGCACCTATGAATGGGGCTGGTTATCAGGAGAACCAACCATGCTATTAGTGAGTTGGAACTTTAGTCCCACCCCAGACCTCTGGGGAGGAAACAGGGGCTGGAGGTTGAATTAACAGCCATGCCTGTGTAAGGAAGACTAGGTAAAACCCAAAAAGGTTCAGAGAGCTCTGGTTGGTAAACCCATGGAGGTGCTGGGAGAGTGATGCCCTGGAGAGGGCATAAAAGCTCTGCATCCCTTCCCACACACCTTGCCCTGTGCTTCTCTTCTACCTGGCTATTTCTGAGTTATCTTACCTGATAATAGACAAACATGTAAAATGACCATCCCTCCACTACGCTGACTAGCCAATCAGGAGAGTATGCAAATTAACCCAACAAAAAGGGCAGTTAATTTACATACATAGGCACTAAGCAGCGATAGCTGCAAAGGCTGAAGGCTCCGGTCGCAGCAGCAAAGGCCTGGGTCCCAGGTGCTGAAGGAAAACCAGTGCCAGCAGCCAGTGGAGGGGAAGGCCTATTGCACGAACCTTTGTGCAACAGGCCTCTAGTTCTTTTACAATAAACCAGTGATCTAGTAAGTAAAACATTTTTCTGATTTGATGTTCTAATTACTAAAAAAATTACTCAAACCTGACTTTTCGTAGGAACATCTGATTCACAGCCAGTGGGCACAGGCAGCAGCCTAGCATTGAGACTGGCATCTGAAATTGAGGTTGGGGGCAATGTTGTCATCTTTAACCTGCGGAATTTGATGCTTTCTCTGGATAGATAGTATCAAAATTAAGTTGAATTCTTGGACAACCTGACAGTGTCCGAGAATTATCTGTTGGTATGGAACCCCAGACCAATGTTGGAAATTGGGTCTCAGAGCTGCCTAAAGATAAGCCTAACTGTGTAAATTTGAAATTCATCACCAAAGGATAATCCCCCTCCCTGGTCCTTCTCCCCCTCTTTACACACACCTGTTGTTTTAAAATTCAGGATAGATTTCCTAGTCATTATCTTAAAATATATACATGATTTCTTTCTTTTAAAAAGTCTGCCATTTGTTTCTTATGCTCCACGATACAAAAACATTTAGAACCGGTCTGACAGTACTAATTCCTCCACCTGAATCAATTTTTCCACCTTTAACACGCTTATGCCACTTGACTTGTGTGAGCATGTGCCATTTTAGGCTTTCACTAAAGCTAGGCACATGTCTCTTCCGTAGTAGGCTGTGATTTCTTTGAAGGCTCTCTTATTCCTCTTATACCTTCAGAACCAAGCACAGTGCTTCCTGGTATAAAACAATTACTAGATAAGTAGCTGAGAAATAAATAAATAAGTAGATAGATAAATCCTACCTAATATCCTCATAAAAGCAAAATATTAAAATTAACTGTTTCTTCGGGATGCTTAAGCCATGCCTACCAGCCAATCAGAGTTACTGTATGCAAATTAGCCTAGCCAAGATGGTGGTATGCGGCTTCTCCGGGGCTGTGGCCTCCGCCATCTTGGGAGCCTCCGTCCTGGGAAGGCAATCGGCGCCCTGAGCCGGCCGATGCCTTCCTAGGTGGAAGCCTCTGGAGGCAGGACCAGCCGGCCAACCCCGAGGCCCCCACCTGGGAGGCCATGGGGTGCGGGGTGGCCAGCGCCACCCGATTGGCTTCCCAGTCGGAAGCCTCGGTGGGTGGGACCAGCTGGCCAGCCCCCCGATGCCCCCTCCTGGGAGGCCATGGGATGTGGGGTGGGCAGCGCCACCCGATAGGCTTCCCAGGCGGATGGCCCGGAGGGTCAGTGGGAGCTGTGGCCAACCTGAAAACTGCCCTTAGCCCCTCACCCAGGCTTGCCACACCCCCTGGGGTGAGCGTCTCCACTGGGGGACTTGGCCAGCCTACAAACAGACATTGGCCCCTCACATAGGCTGGCCAGGCACACCAGCAGGTGGACATCCCCAAAGGGGTCCCAAACTGCGAGAGGGCACAGGCCGGGCTGAGGGAACCCCCCACCCCCAGTGCACAAATTTTTGTGCACCTGGCCCCTAGTAAATAAATAAAAGCGAGGCACAGTGCTATAGCAGTATGGAAGGTAGGTATCTTGTAAATCTGAGGTTTCATTGAAGGGCTCATGAGGGGATGATATTGGAACTATTCTTTGAAAAACTTATTGATTTTCAATGGGAAAAACTGTGGGAGATCATTCCAGCAAATGGAGTGATGTGACCAAAGGTCAGGAGGGTTCAAGGTCTTTTGTGGGGGAAGAAAAAGTAATCTAGAAGATGTATAGAGAAATAGTAGCATATCAAGCCATTATGATCAAGGTAGGGCAGGTCAGGGTAAGAAGTCTGGACTTCATTAGGCAATAGAAAGTCAATAAAGATTTATTTTTCTGTTTGCTTGCTTGTGTGTGTGTGTGCACATGTTTTTTTGGGGGGGAGGGGAGAAAGGTGGAGAAATAATGGTACCAAAGTTATTTTTTATCAAGAATAACCTGATAGTATTTTGTTAGATGGATTAACTTAAGTAATGCTTATATCTGTAACAAATACCCCCACCCCCACCCCCCCAACCCCCCCCACCCCGCCAAATAGCAGCGGCTTAACATATTTAGCGTTCCAAGTGGAAGCTCCTGTTAGGTGGGGAATTTCCTTCTTGTGATCATTGAGGAACCCAAGCTCCTCCTGCCGCATGGTTCGGACTGTCCCTAAAGCCTCTGGGTCTCTGTGTTCAGCCAGTGGAAGGGGAAGGAGACTAGGGAGAAGTTCTATCTACTTCTCAGCCTCCTTAGACCAGAAATGACACCTTCACCTTCACTCCCATTCCTTTGGATGTGACTGGAGCCTGCAAATGCAGCCTTGACTAGGAGATACACAGCAGCAGCAAGACCTCCCTGGGTTTTACAGGGAACTGTTGGACAGACCTATCTCTGCCAAAGACTCAAAGGAAAATGCTAGAATCAGAGACTCCTAAGGAGCCTTTACAGAAGCCTATGTGAGTAGAAATTCCAGCCTGAACCAGGATATGGGCAGAAGGAATAGGCAAGAAGGGATGGGCACCAGGTTTTGTCCTAGGTTAAATTTCTGAAGTAATTCTGAATCAAGTATAAATTCAGAAAGAGTTTCATAACAACTTGTGAGATGAATATAGAATTATATGTGGAATGTAGAATTTCTAAATTTAGAATTGGGAGGTCATCTCCCAACTTCTCCCAGGTAGTTATTTTTTGTCCTCAGAACAATTGTGCAGTCAGCTCTGGGCCACAGTTTAAGTAAAAACTTATTGAGCTTAATCAAAAATAAAGAAATTGAGGAGTGAGATGCTTCTCAGTAAGGCTATTAGTATAACTCTCCTACATCACACTAATACCAATGTTCTTTCCTAAAAATAGATGAGAACCATGACCCATATTTTTACACTGATTTACTTAGAGTTGATTTATATTTCACTTTCTTCTCCCAGTGGGAGAAGAAATACGCTTAAATACGGAGTTTACGAAACCTGATTCTATCCTACACCCTTTTTGATTCTCAGAGAAAGCCTAGTAATAATATTATACTCACCTTTCCCACAGGTTTGCACAAGGATTAACTAATAAAGAGGATTTCGAAGTGCCTTGTTAACAGATGTGTAATCACTGGATGATTTAAGTGCTGTGAAAGCCTGTTCTAATTGTTGTTTGCTTTTATTAACCATCCCTGGAACAAGCTCTGGGCTTTTAATTATCAGCATACTCATTCTGAGGATTAGAAAATGTGGGATCTCCTTGTTAACCTGACTGTGAGATAACAAGATTAAAAAAGCTGGCACCTGAGTACAGTAATTGGTTATTATTTTCTAATTGCTAAACAGAGGGAATTAATAAAGACAAAGAGCAATGGCCTTCATTAACTAAACCTAAAATTTTCATATCCAGGCCTGAGGTTGAGTACACTGTGCATGTGTGTGCCTATGTGTGTGCCTATGTGTGTGTGTGTGTGTTTGCGTGTAGAGACATTTTGTGAATGAGAGAGACTGATCAAAGTGCCCTGTGATAAAACAGCAACCCTGACAGAAAAGGAACAGAAACTCAGAGAGAAACTTTAGAGTTTTTTCTAAATGTATGAAATGTATGTTTTGACAATTGTTTTTAACATTGTGAAGCAAGTGCCTAGGGGAGCCATCAGCAGTGACTCCAAGGAGGAAAATCCTCTAACATAACTGGGAGTGGGGTGGGCTGGGAGTAGGAGAGTTAACTTGAATTTAATCTTTGGGGTGGGGGTCACTTTTATCTTTTATGCATACTACATTCCTCTCACCATTATGGTTGTTTTCCATGGGGAATGATGAAGTAAAGCTTTAATCTTTCTGAAGCTGCCTGGGGCAGGACAGGTATCACTATTCTGTTTTGCAGATTTGGTGACAGAGGGAACTGGGTGTGGCTCAATAACAGCCAAAAAATCACATAATATAGCTATATAATCCAATCCTAATACCTCTCACTTCCTATAAACACAGGAAGCTTGCAGCTTCTAGAAATGGGGAAAACAGACTGGATTTGGGGTTAATATTCTTTCTACTACTTAGGGTGCAAGGGCTGATGAAAAGTGATCAGCCAGCCTGGGCAGTGACTCAGTGGTTAGAGCATTGGCCCATGCACTGAAGGGTGGCCGGTTTGATTTCCTATCAAGGGCATGTACCTGAGTTGCAGGTTCATTCCACAGCCCCAGTTGGAACACATGCAGGAGGCAACCTATTAATGTGTCTCTCTCACATCGATGTTTCTCTCCTCCCCACCCACTCTCTCCTCTGTCTCTCTCCCCCACCCTCCCTTTCACTCTCTCTGAAAAACAGTGGAAAAAATATCCTTGGTGAGAATGAACAACAACAAGGAAAGGTGATCTGCCAAAAGGCCACAGGGCAGCACAGAAAGGCAGGGATCTTCACTGATGGATTGTTAGGACCTAACTAAGGTATTTTGGTTGCAGTGTGAACTATTAGCCAATGTCACAGAGGAAATTCCCTACTTCTAATTCTCAATTACTGGCACAACTGGAAGAAAAAGAGAGCATTGAAAACAGACAAAAAAAAAGCACATGAAAGCTGATAACCTTTCATTGTTTGGCTCTGGAAATGCAACCCAGATTATAAACACTGAAATGAAATATATCCTTGAGTGTTAAGGATAACACAATGCAAGGCCCAATCTTTCTGCAAAAAACAAGGGGTCAGGCAGTCCTGGGTTCAAATTCTAACACTACTACCTGGCTATTATCATTATTGATATTTAATACCTTTCTAACCCTGTCAAATACCAAAGGCCTTTTCTGCCTTAATTACACTTAAATTTTTCCTTCTTTTGTTAGCTCTTTTTCTTAATGAATATGCCTCACCTCCTCAAGTCACCTATAATCTTTGAAGGATGGAGATCCATGATCTTGGCCTCCCTAGAGTGCTGAACACTATGCCATTACACAGAGGGTGTTTCAGAAGACATTTCTGGATTAATGTCACTTCAGTGCTCACCTCTAACCTAATTTCCACTTTCTCTTTGTTACTAAGAGCTTAAGAGTCAATGGAAAAGGTCACTAGGTAGAAGGGAGTCGGGGCAAGGTCCACCAGTATTTCTTGAAAGAAGCATGAATTTATAAATCATATTGGCCAAGTCTAGATTTAGTCTACTCCTTAGTATTGTATTTGGGCTTAAATGTAGGAAATAACTTCTACCTCAGAGGATTCTTAATAGGGTTAAGTAATGTGTGTTGGCACATGGGATGAACTTAGCAAATGTTAAGTCTTTTCCTTCCTTTAGCTACATTTTGATGACATCAATGAAATGCAAAACATTTATAAATTGCCCCTTCCCATACAGCCGCCATTACCAAGTTTGGATTATTACCAATAAAAATTACCTTTGTGGTACCTAAACCGTGTTCATACATGTAGGCCAAATTGAACATGGCTTGTGCGCTCTGGTATTTATGGGCTGCAATGCTATAATGTGTGGCTGCTGTTTGATAGTCCTTCTTAGTCCCATAGCCATAATAATGGTAATCTCCAATTTTCACTCTGGCGAATGCATTGCCTGGTAGAAATATTAGGAAAAAAAAATAAATGATTCATGTTCAGTTCCCAGCAACTCACCCTATCCTATATAATAAAAGGCTAATATGCAAATAGACCAAATGGCAGAACAACCAAACAACCAGTCACTATGACGTGCGCTGATCACCAGGGGGCATGCGCAGAGCATGGCAGGTGTTGGCCACGGTGGGATGGTGGAGCTGGTGAGTGGGGGTGCCAGACCAAGGTGGGGTGCCTGTCACTGTCATCAGGGTGAGCCTTTGGTGGTTACTGAAAATTCTTTGCTTCCATGCACTGTGGTCCTGCCTGGCACTCGCACCTCCTGCCGGCGTCAGCCCTGCTCACACCCACAGCCAGCACCTGCTGCTGGTATCCAGTGCCGACCTTGATTGCTCAGCGCCATCAGCAGGTGCGAGTGGCAGTTGTCAACCCTGATCACCCCTGAGGGTTTCTCCACCTCCCCTTGCTCCTGAGAGGCAACTGGGGCAGCAGCTGCCACTCGCACTTGCTGCTGGCACTGGCCCCAATTGCTCCATGCCATCAGGGGGTGCGAGTGGGGCCAGCACCTTCAGTGCATGGGAGTGGCAGCAGCGGGAGCAGGGCTGCTGGCAGACAAGGGGACAGGGGGCTGCAGCAGGAGGGGCTGGGTGGAGACGCAGAGGATGGGCCGAGACCCACCCCTGTGCCTACTGCAGCCTCATGGCCCACAGTTCTTTTCAGGTGCACAAATTTGTGCACTGGGTCCCTAGTAATATATATAAAAGAAAAAATTTACACTCAAGATCCAATAATCAGGACTCGGTATCATTTATTGAACACAAATATAATACTCAATGCTAGCCATCTTCACTATGGGATAACTCCCATGGTATAGTACAGATATTTTTAAAGAATAAAAATTGTGCCCTAGCAGGTTTGGCTGAGTGGATAGAGCATTGGCCTACAGACTGAAGGGTGCCAGGTTTGATTTTGGCCAAGAGCACCTACCTCAGTTGTGGGTTTGATTCCTGGTCCTGGTCGAGACTTGTGTGGGAGGTAACCAATACATGTATCTCTCTCACATTGATGTTTCTCTGTCTCTCCCCCTGCCTTCCACTCTCTAAAAATCAAGGGAAAAATACCTGAGTGAGGGTTAACAACAACAAAAAGAATAAAAGTTGTGAATATTATGTTTTAATTTTTTTCTTTTTTTCAAAGTATATTTTATTAATTTCAGAGAGGAAGGGAGAGGGAGAGATAGAAACATCAATGATGAAAAATGTTTCATGACCCACATTGTGACCGAGCCCACAACCCGGGCATGTGCCCTAAATGGGAATCAAATCATGACCTCCTGGTTCATAGATCAACACTCAACCACTGAGCCACGCTGTCTGGGTTTAATTTTTTTTTGAACATATGTCACTCTTGGGAAACTGGACCCCACCCATTCTGTTCTTAGATTCACTTCTGAAACTCCGCTCTACTGCATCATCAGTTTTCTCCTTTTTCCTAGATCAATCCCATCAGTTATTCAAATGCACTTGGTATTTTCTATGAAAGAAAAACCCTTTCTTTCCCCCATGGTGTCTCCTAACTACTCCCATTTTTCTATTCCCTTCATACTAACCATCTCTAAAACTTCACCTCCCCTCCCATATACTCTTCAACTCACTCCAATCTAGCTTCTGCCCCTCCTCCATGAAATGGCTACTTTCAAGGTAGTCAATAACCTCCATGCAGCCAGATCCATTGGCCACTTCCCTGTCCTCATCTCGCTGGATCTCTAAGCAGCACTGGAGTCACTGGATCCATGTTCCCAAGCATTTTCTCTCTTCACATCAATGACAATGCATCCTCTTGATTTCCCTCCTACCTCATCAACCTCTCCTTTCTCACCTTTGCCTGATTCCTGCTCTACCCAACTTCTAAAGGGCTTGTTATTCAACTTCATTTGTCCCTTTCTCCTCCTCCTTTTCTCTTTGCTCTCCTCCCCCAACCCTTCTTCTTTCCACTACTGTCCTCTATCTCAACTCTTTCTCTAGGTAATCTCATCTAGTTACGTGGCTATCTTTATGTTTACTATTCCTGAATTTATTACCTACAGTCCTATCTCTTCCCAAGCCCCCACTCTTATAATTGCCTTATTGACTTCACTACTTGGATCTAAAACTTAAAACATCCAACAGAGATTTCTAACACCCTGCTACCAGCTACCAGGCCCCCTACCCTTGCCCCCAAACACACACACACACACACACACACACACACACACACACACACACCCGTTTCTTCTCTATTTCAGGGCCAGCACCACCAGTATGCAGGGCATGAATCTAGAATAATCATTTCTAAATCTTTTCCTTGACTTCTATTATCAAATCCATCCCCAAGTTGGTTCTACCTCTAAAACATACCTATTTCTTATATTCTCCACCATCTAGTCCAAGCCTGGAGTACTACAATAGCTTCCAAAGTGTCCTTCTATTACCAAGATGATCTTTAAAAATGTAAAATTAAATCATGTTATTCCCCTGTGCTAAATCCCCCCCTCACCTCCCCCCCCCCCAGTGCTTTGGTTTGCACTTGGAATGATTTCCAGATGTCTTACCTGACCTACAAGTCATGCCTTCTCTGCCTCCCTGACTAGCTAGCCTTCTCGCGTGTCACTTTCTTGATATCCTCTAGTCTTCCTGATATTCCTTAAACACATCTGAGTTCATTTGTATGATCTGATATATATATCACTAAGGGTTACAGAACTTCCAAATTCCATTTGGCCTAGTGCAATGCCTAAAATCCTTTGGAATTGATTATTTTGGGTACCGAAGTTCTCTTAATTTTTCAGAATCCTTTATTAAAATGTAATGCCATGAGCCATCTTTACCTCTTTCTGAGTAGAGGTAATGTCATAAAATCCTTAAGTTGCCAAGACATTAGTTATCAGGGTTTGCTTCCCAGGTACTTCAAAATGTACAGGTAGCTGGCTGCAAGACTGTACAGAAGTGATGCTCAGAAGAGAGGTCTGCAGGGACCTAGAGAGGTAAGAGGCCCCAGGAGCCCTGTGAGAAACCCACTCAATCTCTAATTTTGCCCAAAGCTGCCTTCCTTTGACTCCAAGATTCCTTCTGGGCCACTAACACAAAAGGACAGGACTTTTGTGTACTTCTGAGCTGTACAAGCAGTAAGCAGGACCACCACTGAAGTCTCTAAGAATAGAAAGCAGGTTCCCCAGAGGATTCAGCTGCACCCTAATTAGGCAGATAAGGGGGCATGAGAAGATACCAACAAGCTCCCAGGGGTCACTTGACAAGGGAAGGGATTTCCCCTTCAATTTCATAGTCACAGGTGGTGGTGATTGAGTCCTGATGGTTCACCACCCTCCTCATACACAGCAACTGCTGAAAGAAGCATCATCAGTGGCTGATTAGAAACTTTCATTATTAGATTTCCTAACCTCAAGGGAGCCACATCTTTGGGGACACTCATGTCTGACCGCTCTTGTGACAGGTAATTATTTTTAGCAGCCTAACATTCTTATATTGGTGAATTCTGTTTAATATTAATGTCCCCTCGTTCTTTTGTGTAGGTGTATCTCATTTTTCTTTTTATTGAATTTATTGGGGTGACACTGGTTAACAAAATTATACAGGTTTCAGGTGTACAATTCCACAACACATCATCTGTACACTATATTGTGTGTTCACCACCCCAAGTCAAGTTTCTGTCCATCACCATTTAATCCCTCTCCTCTTAATTTCAATGGCTCTTTTCCTTGGTGCAATTTTCACACCATTTCCTGGCTTTGAATAAACAAGTATTTGTTGAAATTGGGCTAATTTGCCATAGCTGAGATTGCTGGTGTTGTCTCCCCACTCCAAACAAGGTCTTTATTACATTTAGAAAATATAGTCTTCTTTTTTAGGGAATTTCTCACTAAAATTGGCTGGATGACTTGCTGCTGTGTTACCAGCTCAGCCGGGTGTGAGGCGGCACCACTGTGACTTTTTCTTCTGTCTTATATTAACATCAGCTGAGAATCATTTTTTATCCCATTCCCTTCTTGTAGAAAAGGGTGATTTGCCTCAGCATGAGAGGATTTTAAGAAACTTAATTGGAAGCAAAATTGCTCTCTTACTGCAAGAGAGTTCCTCACATATCCAAATGCCACCAGTGACAGCTTTGCAGTATGTCTCCCCTCTCAGTAATATAATTGAAGGAAAAGAATGGAATGAGACATAGTGATGCAAATGCCACTTGTCAAAGCTTCCCCACCAATGCTATCTTAACATTCCTTATGGCATGTGAGCACGTGATCCCTATAAGCGGGGCTCCGGGAAGGGAAGAGGAACTGGCCAATTAACTCTGTTGTTTTTTGTTGTTTTCTCATGCCAACATGCTAATGGTCATAATAAAGATCTGAAGTTTGTTGCAATCATCAATGTGATATTTTAAAAGAGAAAGCAAGCAAGTCTTAGATCTGTAAGTAATTTTACCTCTAAATTAATTGAGACATAATAGAGACCACACTTTTGATTAAATTCAGAAAAAAACTCAGCAAATGAGTGACTGAAGCCAGACCAAAAAAACTGGATTCTTGAGTAAAACTGTCATGTGTCAAACAACTGTTCTAGTGGCATCGAGACAGAGCCACAGAAGAATTCATATGATTTGCTAAACTGAGACTTGGAGAACAACAAAGACAAGAAAATTTTGGAAATGACCTGTAACCAAAGGCTGATCCTAACATCAGTACAATCTGAAATACCACCTACTTGTGCTTCTCTTTGCCTATTGCCCAAGAACTCAGCTGGAGCAAATAAGATGAATAATGGTGGCCAGGGAACAGGTGGTGTTCATTTTTAACTGGTTCTATACCTTGAATGGCAGCTCGATTCCACAGAAGAAGTGCCATTGGATACATCTTCTCTTTTTCAATAATTTTAGCCTTTTCTAAAAAAAAAAAAAAAAAAAAAAAAAAAAGGAGACATTTCCATTAGGAAGACTTAAAATACCCCTGTAGTAAAATCATATATGAATATGTATGATTAGGGAATTTTAACTTATCTTACTAGATTCCAAAATGAATGCTGAATTGCTTTGAGCTACTTCATACCCCATTTCTGCAAGTAGTGCATACTGAACAAGAGAAGAATCTATATCACCATCCTTATAGGCAAAGTATGCTGTCAGGAATTTCTCAGCCCAGTGGCCTAGTTCACAGACACCTTTATAAAGCTGTACATGGGAAAAGAAATCAAGGACTAGTTAGACAATATACTTCATTCCAGGTAAAAGATAAATGACATGAGTCTTTAGCTCCTGCTGGCCGGTCAGGCAAGCATTTCCAGTCTAAAGCATGGCTTTTGCAAATTATTTAGGGTTAAAAGTTAATTCCTTTCATAGACTCAGAGATTACAAGTGCATTTTTTTTTTTGGTCTTGAGCTGAAACTTCCTGAGGCTTATTTTATGTTTTGTAATGAACTTTTCTGACTTACAGGTGATTTGGCAGGACTAGACTACACTGACTTCTGTTTTTTTTTAAAAGGGCCTTTATGGGTATTGCTGCTCTGCAAGGGCAAGTTATAAGGTCACAACTGATAGGGAAAGGAGAGAATGAAGGGAAGAAAGTGCCTGGGGCTATAGGTGACATAATCACAAGGGAGCTGTGAGAGTTCTATGGGGACAAATGTCAACTTAGCTGAATAGCCCTTATATAACCAAAAGAGGTTAGCCATACATAATTCATTAGGAAGTTGGCAAAGGAGCAAATCTAAAGATAGATTATTAGCTGGAAGCTTTTGAACTGAGTTTCAGAGGGGCCAGATTGCAACATGGATATATTTATATTTGTGTGGCTGAAGCATTTAATAAATCAATGAAGGGCATTAAGGTCCTAAAAGCATTCTTTTGAAAAGTACATCACTGGCTCAGGCAGACACAATTCACTTTGTCATCCAAATTATCAAATACCTAAGACCCATCCCCCCCCCCTTTTTTTTTGGAGGAAGTGAACTACATTTTAAAGGCTCGATCAAGCCTTTTGATTCCCAAATTGCATTGCCTAATCCCACTAGAAGTGCCAAATTGTCCTGGTGATTTGATTGAAGGCTGAAACAGAGCTCCTTAACTGCATTTGAGGGAGCTCTGAACTTGATGAAAAGCCAAATGCAAGAGGAGAGGGATCATTTCTCTTCCTCCATTTCCAGCTTGAGGTACAACTGTGCTTTCCCTCTCTAACCAATGTCAGTGCTCACATTGCCAACTGGGAGAAAAGAGGTGATATCTATAAAATCAAAGGCACCAATAACTTAAGGGCAGTATAGCCTCTTCTGTATGATAAATGAAAAGTGCTTTAAAAACATCTCATTATTTACCTCCACAGCAGTTCTGCATGACCTTAACACTCCTGCTCCTGTTGCATACATCTCAGCCAAGTAGTAGATGGCAAGGGGCTGCCCACTCTGAGATGCCAAGTAAAAATATTTGAAGGCAAGTTTATAATCCTTCCATACTCCAGAGCCAGCTAAAAAGTAAAATGATTATGAGCCATCTCTTATTTATTTTTTACATTATAATCGACGGATACAATGGTCATAGTGATGCCTGCTATTTCATTAGGATGGGAAAATCCAACCCAAAGTTAAGCTGTTTGAGTGCCACTGTATCTTTTTGTGGGTTTTCTGGGGTGGTGGTGGTGGTGGTGGTGGTGATTTTGATTATAAGTAAGAATATAGAAATCCTTGTTCTTGACCCATTCAGAAAACTAAGGACTGTTTATTTTAATGAAAATATCTTCTCAATATGAAAAGGCGACCAAATGCTGGTCTCTGAGGACCAGAGCCCCACCATGATTTATTTCCGAATCCTTGTAATCTTTATACCAGGAGACCAGTATAGTTCCTTCTAGCCATAACCATGGAGTTTGCAGTAGGCAAATCCCAGCTCCAGGGGGCTCTGCTGGGACTCAACTCATAGTTGGAACAAGGGTCAGAGAATCAACATACTCCCAGCAGCTGGGATTCTTGTTTTGGCTCTCTTTTGTGAGTTGGGCACCTCTAGGCACGTCATTTGCAAAAGGAGGAGCTATCCCTAGTTGGTCCTTAAATTCCTCTCCTGCATTAGCATTTAATAGCCTTCAGAAGCGTGTCATGTAAAGGTTACTAGCAAAGGCTCTATAGGCAGATTGCTTGGTTTTGAATCCCAGTTCACTGAGATCTTGGCCAAGATGTTTAACCACAGTATAGCTCAGTTTGCTCATCTACAAATGGTGAGATAACCACTAGAGAACTAAATGAGTTAATACATATAAAGACTAATAAGCTTTAGCTGTTACTATTTACTCTTATTCTAGAAACTTAAGGAGTCTGATGTATCCTGAGCCTTTGACTTGGAAAGAACTAGAAGAATAAGGCCATGTTAGGCAAGCCCCCAAGACACTGCCCCAGCTACTGTGGAAAACGCCAGCCAACTTTTTTGGCCAGATCTGACCTCCTTGATGATGTGGTCTACAGCTGTGCTAGCCCCAACTCTGATAGAAAGGACTTAAAGGGGAGACTCACCTTGTTCAGATTGCCTGGTACTTTCTTGGCCACCCCCTACCCTTCCCCTCTTAGTCCCTACAGAGATGATGACAGAACTTCATGGCTTTCTGAGACCTCCTACTCCAATCACTCTATCTTTTTTATCACATCACAACTCTGTTCTTCCTAACTCACTGAGGAAACCCTCGCTTTGTCTTTCTTCTTGCCTCTTTCCTGTGACCTAAGATTTACATATGCATCATTCTTTCCTTCCTGCGTTCATTTTTGAAGATGAGAAGTTCCTCCTCTCTGTGAAGTATACAGATCCTAATGCCAACCTACTTTTTCCAGAACGCCCTTTAATCAATTATCTCATTTCTCCCATGATTCATTAACTATCTTTATTGGCTGGCTTTATTTTCTCTGTCAAAAATTATACTCATAACTCTCACCATCTTAAAAACAACTCCCTCTTGGTTTTCAGTCCCCTTCATGCTACCATCACATCTCTCTCCTTCCATTTAAAGGTGCAGTACTTCCAAGAATATTTTTACTTCACTTTCCCATCACAGTTCAACCCATCGTATCTGGCTTCTACATCAACCTGTCCAATAATCTCACTAACATCCTCAGTATTGACAAGTCCCATGGATACTCAACTCCTCTTTTTTAAAATTGAGAACCAGGCTTCTTGCTGCATTCAGAAGAATGCTCACTCATTTTCTCTTCCTTGAAAGTTCCATCCTCTGGCTTCCTTAAGATCACCCCCCGTCTCTGACCAAGCCTTTCTCCAACCTTCTTGTGACCAGTCTTCTCTTTCCATCTTTTTAATGGCACTGAGGATCACCATATTTCTAACCATGGTCCACTGCTTCTCCCTCTCACACTCTCATTTGCAACCTCAGTTATTCCTAACAAACACCTGCAAGTTGATGTTTGTCATGTCCCAAAAGTTTTTCTCTAAGTTTGACCTTTCTTGTGAGTTTCTTTTTAAAAAAATACTTTTTTTATTGATTTCAGAGAGGAAGGGAGAGGGGGAGAGAGAAACATCAATGATAAGAGAAAATCATTGATTGGCTGCCTCCTGCACACTCCCTACTAGGAATCAAGCCTACAACCAAGGCATGTGCTCTTCACTGGAATCGAACCTGGACCCTTTAGAGCACAGGTTGATGTTCTATCCATTGAGCCAAACCAGCTTGGGCTCTTCTGAGTTTCATACTTGCTTCTGGGTAAATGTAGTATTGGATATCACAAGGCAACTCAACCTTTTCAAAGGGGTGTTTCCTGACTCTGCACCTCTTTGCCTCCTCCTCCCAATGGTATTCTTTCCTTTCATCTTCTTTAAATTCCTACTCAAATTGATGTCTGAATGTTCTATCTAAACCACACATACCAGTCCTTTAATTTTTGTTTAAAAAGGAGAAAAGTTAATAATCATATTCATAGCACTTACAGTAGTACATGAAGCCTAATTGAAACTGTGCATTGGGCCATCCTTTCTCTGCAGCTTTCTGAAAGTATTTAAGTGCTTCACCATAATTCTGCAAGATAATTACACTCTATTATTCAGAGGCATAGATATAACTCCATGTTAACAATTGCCTTCTACTTTAAAAAACAGAGTATAGATAGTGCCCTTTGTGATTTAGGCTAATTAAAATAGTACCAGAAGTATTATACATTTTGTTTCATTATTAAATTACGTTAGGAAATAATTATCACATTTTCAATGTAAATTATGACTTTTCCTACATTGATAGTAAGTTTTGTTAGACATTGGGAAAGGTCACTCAAAGACAGAGGTTATCAAAATTTCTCTATCAAAAAAATCCTCAGGGGATAGATGATTTTTAAGGTTACTATTACATTTGGCTATTATTCCTTAGGTCATGATTAGGGTTTGTAATTCTTGTCACAAGGCTGTTCTATGTCTCTTTAGCAAACATTTCACTAGATTATTTTATTCTCTATTATCAGATGTGATAGTTTGACAAACTAGGTAATAGACACTAATTTCTTTAAATTAATCAATGACCCTGAATTTTACTTTATAAGTTGCTAGAATCATGTTGAAAAGATAATGAAATTATTTAACTTACCACAGGAACGCCTTTTCCATAAAAATAAAGAAGACCAAGCCCATGAAGACCAATTGCATTACCCTAAAACAGTTTTAAAAATCCAAGTTAAGTTTCAGAAGAATTCATGGTAAATAAAATTACTGAAAAATCATTCAAAATATTTGAAATTTACGCCATAGTGAGTAATCAAGGCAGTTTAATCAGGTAGTTGGTAAGTTATTCTGACCCTCTCTAGTTTCTCCTTTCAGACCTTTATAACTCCCTCTGACTGAAAAAAAGAAGAGGAAAAGGAAAGTCAAATCTTTCCTCCATGCTTTCATTCAGACTTCATTTATTGCTCTCCTTTTGTGTTACTCCATACGAGGCATGGGGCAGAGGAGGGAGGTGAAAGGGAGAAGATGAATAAACCATGATCCCTGTCTTAGTAAGTTCACAGTTAGTGGGCTCTAACTCACTAGGTAGCTCTTCTTATCTTAAAGTGATCATGTCAAATTTGGTAAGTCCTATAACAGAATGTGGCAGGTTCCTGGAAGAAGGATACTCAACCGCTTGGATCAGCTTGGGGTCTGAGGGATTTGAGTTGTCAGACTTAGCTACATTTGAGCTTTGTCTCAGACTATATATAGGAGTTTTCAGGAAGGGGGAAGTCTATCCTGACACTTGTTACCTGCTTTGGTCAAAATAGGTTACCACAAATGGCAAAATAACATTTTAGTGCATGAATTTCAATCAGGTCATTATGAATGGTCAAGCACTGTTGGTATATGTTACCTTATGCAAACATACCTTATGGAAAGGAATACTTAGCACTTCAGCATTTAGCACACATTCAAATATATTTATGTTTAGCATATCAATCATTGATGAAAGGAACTTCTCCACCAGCAAACTCACTTTTTTTTTTTTCTATCTGCCATCACTCATTTCATCCTGTAGTAACTGAGTAAGGAACCACACTTGGCCACTTGGCTTTCATTCAGCAGATCGGTAGGATTGTTTCATTGGTTTATGGTATTTCCTCAGAAACTTTCCTCAGGAACTAGTTCTAATAGAAAACTCTCCAGAATTCTTACCACTTAAATGTAATTATTGTGAGTGAAGCCAGAGTACTCCTCAGTAATACAGGAATAGTACATAACTAGAGAAGGCATAGTTAAAAGACTACTTTAAGATTCCAAAGTTTGGGCCTATGGATATGAAAGGGCCAGCTATTCTAAGAGTTCTTAAGAGTTGTGCACCTGTATTTAAAGCAGGTGGTATATGGTATATGTCTGCTATATATATATATATTTCAGAGAGGATGGGAGAGGGAAAGAAACATCAATGATGAGAGAAAATCATTGATCAGCTGCCTCCTGCATGACTCCTAATGTGGACCGAGCCCCCAACCCTGGGCATGTCCCCTTGACCAGAATCAAACCTGGGACTCTTCAGTCTGCAGGCCAATGCTCTATCCACTGAGCCAAACTGACCAGGGCTATGTCTGCTTTCTTGTCTCTTCTCCCTGACAACATCTACTTGTGGTCTTAGAAGTACTGTAATAGTCTGGTCTGGGGATAGTAATGCCTGGTGTGATGGATGTGATAAAGTATAGTGAGTCTGTCTTCTAATTATCCTCATTTAAGGGTTGAGAAAAAAGGAAGGAAAATGAGAGGAAGGAAAGGAGAAAGAGAGAAGGTGAAAGGTTAGAATAGTGGAGAGTCCCTGGGAAACCAGTCTCATTGGATGATGCACCAACTGTTTAAGCCCACACACCTTTTTAGGACTTTCAGATCAGGAGTAACCACGCAGGTATGTAAGATGGACATTAAACCAGGTTATTAGGTGGTTGGACTGAGGAAAGCCAGAGAGTGCCTGTCCTGTCTAAAAGTAGCAACAGGTCCACAGCTCTCTGCTCCAGGAAATTAAAAAAAAAAATTATTTCATTGGCAAATTCTGGGAAAATATACTATGACTATGACTATTATTAACTATGACAATAAGATTATGAGAAATTTCACTTTCTAGGAAGATATTGGAAATTTTTGGTTTCCATCTTTTTTATTTTATTTTATTTTTTTATTTTTTTTAAATTTATTTATCTTTATTGTTCTAATTATTACAGTTGTTCCTCTATTTTCCCCCAAAGCTCCCCTCCTCCCATTTCCCACCCCACCCTCTGTCTCCCCCCATTCACTGTCTTCATCCATAGGTGTACGATCATTGTCCATTCTCTTCCCACATTCCCAACACCCTTTACCCCCGAAAATTATCAGTCCACTCCCTTTCTATGTCTCTGATTCTATTCTAATCACCAGTTCATTCTGTTCATCAGATTTTTTATTCACTTGATTTTTAGGTTCACTTGTTGAAAGATATGTATTTGTTGTTCATAATTTTTATTTTTACTTTTTCTTCATCCTCTTCTCAAAGGATACCTTTCAGCATTTCATATAATACTGGTTGGGTGGTGATGAACTCCTTTAGCTTTTT
>PVJC01032336.1:0-20004 GCA_004026665.1 Murina feae
GAGGGTTGGGAAGCGATGGGAGGGTTGGGTGGGGGTGGGGAGCCTATGGGTGGGGTGGCCGGTGGTGTGGGGGTGGGGAGCCTGATCAGTGGGTGGCAGGTAATGTGTGTGGGGTGGGTGGGGCGAGATGTGCGGGTGGCAGGTGGTAGGTGGCAGGTTGTGCGGGCACAGGCTGGGCTGAGGGACCCCCGAGTGCACAAATTTTTGTGCACCGGGCCCCTAGTCTATATATAAAAGCCTAGCAATTGAATGGCAGAACAGGCAGAGGACCAGAATCGCTGGTCAACTAGTTGCTATGACATGCATTGACCACCAGGGGGCAGATGCTCAATGCAGGAGCTGCCCTCTGGGAATCAGTACACTCTTGCAGTGGAACAGCTGCTAGGCTGACCGGGATGAGCACCGCTCCCAGAGCAGGAGCAGCTGCTCAGAGGGCAGGTCCACAGCCACTCTGCTGACCAGGATGAGCGATGCACCCACAGCAGGCTGATCCCTGCAGGCCATGCCCCCCACCAGTGCATGAATCTGTGCATCAGGCGTCTAATATTTAATAAAGTTCTTATTTAAAAAATGAAAGGATTTCCCTGACCGGTTTGGCTCAGTGGATAGAACGTTGGCCTTCGGACTGAAAGGTCCCAGGTTCGGTTCTGATCAAGGGCATGTACCTTGGCTGCGGGCACATCCCCAGTGGTGGGTGTGCAGGAGGCAGCTGATCGATGTTTCTCTCTCAATGTTTCTTACTCTCTCTCTCCCTTCCTCTCTGTAAAAAATCAATAAAAATATATTTTTAAAAAAATGAAAGGATGTATGTCCTATGGATCTTGTTGGAGAAATCTGTGTTTAAATAGATCAGTTTTGCCCGGTTGAGGAGGCTCTGTGGTTGAACATCAAACTATAAACCACGAGGTCACAGTTTGATTCCCAGTCAGAGCACATGCCCAGGTTTCCGGCTCAATCCCCACTAGGGGGCATGCAGGAGGCAGCTGATTGATGTTTCTCGTTGATGTTTCTCTCTTTCTCCTTTCCCCTCTCTGTAAAATCAATAAAAACATATTTAAATAGATCATTTTCTCCCCCCCCCCTTTTAAGATAGACTGCTATTTGAAATGACCAATGAATAACGTATCCTTTAAAATTTAAATGACATTACAATTATATATGTATATATATGTATTATTTGTCTGAATTAATGTCATCTGAGTAGCAGTTTATTTTAAAGTTGAAAATATTTTAATTATTTTTTTAAATCCTCACCTGAGGATATTTTTTGCATTGACTTACAGAAAGAGTAGAAGGGGTAAGAGGAGGATTTGAGAGAAACATTGATTGGTTGCCTCCTGTACACACCTCAAATATCAAACCTGTGACCCTTTGATCCGCAGGCTGACACTCTAACTACTGAGTAAAACCAGCCAGACAAAAGTTGAAAATATTTTTAAGTGAAAAATTTCTGAGCATGTTGCTCTTAATATACTAACATCTAGTAAATGTTTCAGAGTATTTGAATGTTTGAGTATTTTCTTAGTTTTTTTTAACAAATAATTTCTAATGTCTGAACTTTTCCTTAGCATTCAGTCAGTTTTTAAAGATTCTTTATTCTTTCACCAGTGATATCAGGGCCAAGCAAAATAGAAGTCAAAGAGTAGATGAATTTCTGGGAACTCTAGATTTGATTGGTATTCAATCCTGAGTGGAGCGATTAAGTAAGGGTTAAGTAATTTCAGTATCTTGATTTTTCCAGGATGAATTTATAAAACAGTGTTTCAGGGCTTCCTGAGTATGAATGTTAATATACAGAAGTTTCTGGGCCTTGGTAAGAAAAATAGGAATTTTTCATTTTTCTCTCTCTTCCTTCACACATTCTACACACTGGAAAGGTTATTCACGTGTCCAATTCCATTCGCTAAGTACACTGTCCTTTTCACTATAAATGCCTGTATCAGAAAGGTCATCCTCATGTGGTCACTGAAGTTGATTAAATGTTCATGTTATATAGTTATGCACAGTATTAGTTTGCAATAAATGACCCAAGGGAGTATGTTAAATTCCTAATAAAAGCAAATAGATACTATGGGACTTGACCTTCTAAAGTTGGGTTATATTATAGGTAGGGTTGCCAGATTTAGCAACTAGTAATTATTGAAGTAATCATTCACTGTTCATCTGAAATTCAAATTGAACTGGGCAGCCTGCGTTTTATCTGGCAACCTAATTATGGGAATAAGGAGAGTGGTTTTATATACTGTCCTTATGGAAATCTGCCCAGAGTAGCTGTAGAATATAAACAGACTGAGTTGTGTACATATTGTCATGGCTAGTCAGTGAAAGCTAAGGAAGTTTCCAGCAAAATCCTGGAATTGGGCTGGCATCCCACCAGGTCCTGGTCTATTTTTAGGCTGTGGTAAATGGGGCAGCTATTCCAGAGACTGGGGAAAATCAAGTCTCATTTAAAGTTGTGGAGAAGAGATAAGTGCTGAAAAAGGGGAGAGGAGAGTGTGTTTTTAATATGGCCACAATGAAGGCCACTTCAATCACACCATTACCATGCCCATAGCCCTCACCCCAGACAAATGAGATAGGGATAAATGGTGCTCTATTAATTGAAAGGAGCTGGAGGACTCCATTTTTTAATGTGTAGAGTAAGTATGTCAGGCAAAGAAACAGTGAAATGGAAAACTGGCCTTGAAATTGTCTGCACTGGAATGAAGGCACCTCAAACTCAACACACCCACACCTGAGTCATTACCTTCCTCTCCAAATTCCTTCCCACTCCCTAAGTGCTGCCATGTGTTGGCTCTGGACATACACCCAGGAGCAGAACAGACATGGTCCATTCCTGCTCTCAGAAAGCTTATAGCTGATAGCAGAGTGGAGGACACAACGATGTAATCACAAAATAAATGATTAATTATACACTATGATATTGCTATTTAATCACGCTGGTATACGGCTGGTATACTGATTTTTATGAGGCTATTAAACACGGATGAAGCATCCTGAAAATAAAATAAACTTTTTACTTTATTTATTTTTTAACAAATTATTTTTTAAAATATATTTTATTGATTTTTCACAGAGAGGAAGAGAGAGGGATAGAGAGTTAGAAACATCCATCAGCCGCCTCCTGCACACTCCCCACTGGGCATGTGCCCACAACCAAGGTACATGCCTTTGACTGGAATCAAACCTGGGACCTCTGAGTCCGAAGGCCGACGCTTTAACCACTGAGCCAAACCGATTAGGGCTAAAATAAACTTTTTAAAAGCACTATACACATTCCTATTTAGGGAAATAATATCCCATTTAAGCCATAATTTCTGGGATTTGGTGAATTGCTGTTAACGTCAGCATTATGGGTGATAATGTTGACTTTTAAACATTTACTTGCATATTTGTCATTAGTACATCAGTCACCTTATTGTCATTGTACAAAAAAGTAGAAGTAGGTGCTTTTCCTTGACGGGTGAATGTTTTCCATGTTCAGCATACCAAATTGACTACCATATGCTATCTCCAGTACAGAGGATGTAATTTCTGTGAAATTCAAAGGGCAAAACTGACACCTGCCTATTCGACAGCGCACTGCCGTTTACTGACAAGAGGATAGCTCCTTGGAAAAATACTACCACACACTGAAAAGGGGGCTTTTTACTGGATCTGGTGGAATTCCAAAGCCACTTAACCTCCCTGGGGTCACGGCCAAGGCTCCCAGCCTACTGAAGTGCAGCTCCTGCAGGCCTGGAACCAGCTGCTGGTGGACAGCTGTGCAGCCCAGACGCCCACACCGAAGACCTCGAAGAGGACCTCACGGCACCCGAGGAAACAACATGCATACAATCCCTATGTCCGAATAATGCTGCTTGTGTCTTGCAAACGTACTTGGAATTGATGGACACAAGTCCTCTCTGCATCGCAGCGCTTTCTCAAGTCGGTTTTGGCAATTTTCTTTCCCCTTCTCTAAGCATCCTCCTCCCACCCTCCTCTTCCCAGATACCGCTCCATTATCGACGAGACGGTACCCCGGTTAGCCTTTCACCGAATAGCTGCAGGGGGAATCACAGCACGGAACTGGGAGGGGGGCAGTGTTAGAAATTTATTTGGTGGGGTACGGACGGACGCACCGACAAAGCCCCTAAGCAACCTTACCCCGTGAGTCCTGGCTCCCTCGCCTCGCAGAGGGCTCGGGCGACCCCGGGCTGAGCCGGGAGGAGGGAAGACGCCTGGCCGCGGCCCTGCCCGCGGTCCTCCCTCATCTCTCCGCCCCCTCGGGCTGCGCGGTCCCGACCTGGAAAGAAGAGCGGGGAGCCGCAGGGGTCCCGGCGCGGGGTCTCCAGGAGGCGATGGACGGGCGCCGCGTGGGGAGGAAGGCGAGCCCGCGGCCCCGCGGCCCCTCGGATTGTTACGCGCCCCCAACTTAACAGAGTGCGGCGCTCGCGGGGGGAGGGGGGGGCCAGCGCCGCCCCCGCCCGGCCGCCCCCGGGGCCCCCGCGCGCGCGCGTGAGGTGGAGCCGCGGCGCGAGAGCCGAGCCGCCGCCCGCGCTCTTCCGGCCGCAGCCCGCGGCGGGGGAGGGGCGCCGCCGCCCGCGTTCTCCCGGCGCCCGCGGCCCGCGGCGGCGCGGCCCCAGCTGGGCATCAGCTGCGGGAGGAGGCGCAGAGGGAGAGGGAGGAGCCCGGCGGGGAGGAGGGCGGGCGCCGCCAGGAAGCCGCGGACGCCGCCGGGGGCCTGCACACCGCGCTCCGGCTGCCATGGCGGGTTAAAGCGCCGCCCGGAGCGCAGCGCGGGGGGGGGAGGGCCGGGCGGGAGCGGCGGCCGCGCGGGGGCCCGGGGAGGGGCGCGGCGCGAGCGGCGGCGGCGGTTCCAGGATGAAGAGGAGAGCTGGCCTGGGGGGCAGCATGAGGTCAGTGGTGGGCTTCCTGTCCCAGCGGGGCTTGCATGGGGACCCCCTGCTCACTCAGGACTTTCAGAGGAGACGCCTGCGGGGCTGCCGAAACCTCTACAAGAAGGACCTCCTCGGCCACTTCGGCTGTGTCAATGCCATTGAATTCTCCAACAATGGAGGCCAGTGGCTGGTCTCAGGTAAATGAACCCCCTTCCCCGCCCCGCGCCTCCCGGCCCCTTCCCGTCCCCCCCGCCGCTCGCCCCCGCCGCCCTCCCGCTGCCCTCCGTCCCCTCCTCCTTCCTCCTTCCCCCTCCTGCGGTGGGGCGGCTCCGTGTCGGAGGGGAACCGCGGCCGGGGGCGGGGGGGGGGGGGGGAGGGAGGAAGCGGGGGGAGAGGATGTCTTGTATAAAAAAGACCCAAAATGGTTGACAGGTCCTGAGTTCCTTGATTCCCGAGTATAAAGTGGTCTCTCCCGCCGGCCGCCCCGCGAGTGCGCCCGGGAGGGGCGAGGGGACCCACTGGAGAAGTTGGGTGGGAAACTCTTCCTCGCGCACTTGCCGGGCGGCGGGGGCATTTGGGGAGCCCGAGGGGAGGCGGCCCGGGAGCCCGTGCCCCCGCGGCGACCTGGGCCAGGGCCGGGGTGCCGGGGCCGCCGGCGGCAGGGTCGGGCCGCGGGAGGTGGCGGGCGGGGCGGGCCGACCCCCGCGTCCCCAGGAGCCCGGCGCCGCCTCCTTCCGAAAGGTTTGTGTGCTGGTTTCGGGGTGAAGCGGGCTCTGCGGGCGGAGCCGGCCTGAACTTGAATGCGCAACTTGGGAAGCTGCGGGCGGGGAGCCCCGCGCCGCGCCCCCTCCCGCGGCTGCCGTTGCAGGTGGTCTCCCCGCCTCTGGCCTCCCTCCGGCCTGGGCTGGGCTGCCCCCCGCCCCCCCAGGTTCCGCCGCTGGTGTGGGGGAGAGTGGCGAAATCGAGGCCGGGGCTCCGGCCGGGCAGGTAGGCCTCGCTCCCGGGGCGCCTAGCGACAGGCCGCTGAATCGATAGCCTATCGCTCCCGGGAGGCGAGGGGCGCCGGCTGCCCGGGGGAGGTGCGCCTGTGCTCCAGGGGGCGCTCGCCGCCGCCGCCGCCCTCCCAGGGGTCGCGACCTGAGGCTTACGAGTGGGGATGGGGTGCTCGGGGGAGGTGGGGCGCGACCTGGCGCCCCGCTCGCCTTCTGCCTCCGCGTCCCTGTACCTACATTGGGAGGCACGGAGGCCGGCGGGACGTGGCGCTTCGCCACTCCCCGGCCGGCCGGTCGCGAGTGATTTTCCAATTGACGCCAGCGGGCAGCTGGCCGGCGGCGCCAGGGACCAGGGCAGAGCACGGGCCTGTCTTCCCGACGAGCAGGCGCAGTGACACGGCGGGAGCAGAGATAAGACCTGTGATCACTTCACCATGAACCTTCTGGGGTTTCTCTACAACTGACTTGACTTTTCCACCCCAGATCGTTTTCGCATTGACCAGGCAGATGTTGGCCCTAGATCATCCCCGGGAGAAACCGGATATTCCACTTCAAGGCATACCCCGAAAAAAGCTCCCCCACCCCCAGGTCCCCAAATCCCAAAGGCAGGACGGGGAAGGCCCCTTTAAAACCTGCCCGTCTTCCCCGCGGCTTCCTCTGTAATTCTGTCACCTTTCCAGCAGAGGTGTCCCCGACACAGGGGGACTCCTTGGGGCACATGCTCCCTCTTTCCCCTCCCTCCCTCCCTCCCTCTCTTTAAAATCAATAAATGTTTAAAAACATATAAAAATAACAGATTTATTAAGAAATCATCCACATGCCATACAGTTCACCCATTTAAAGTTAACACTTTTTAAAAATCGCTCAAAAGTTGCCTCCATTCTCTACCAGTTATCCTGTTGAGGACCTTCCTCTGCGTCTCAGATGAACTCCATTTTCTCTAGTCTTGGCCAGTTCATTCCCTTTATCTTGATTTTAGTTTGCAGAAGCCGAGCTCCTTTCCCTGGGACAGGCTGACAAACTTGGTCCTCGGCAATGGTTTCTTCCTTTTCAAGGTCTGAGCTGCCCGTAGCCACCGGTACTTTCTGGGTTCCAGCCTCTCTGCCCCTAAGCCTCATACTTCCTTTAGCCCAGTTCTTCCTGTTTCCTTTTTATCTACTCCTGCCCTGTTTTTAGTCCTTCCAGCTGGCTTTTCCACCCACTCCTCCAGTTTAGCTCAGATAGACTTTAACTTTTCTTGTTTATCCCCAGAACAGAGTTTTCCTTAAAAGCCTGTTAAGTTATTCAGCTTCATTACCTGTACAATGTATGCTAACAGTGTTCCTCCTGTTTGCTTCAGATAAGGAAGCCCCCTCTGGGAATCATAAATACAATTTAACTTGTTAAAGCTACTTAATTTTGTTCGGGAGAGTCCTTCAGGAATCTTTCCATGTTTAAAACTATTTCTAGTGTCATGTTTACATTTTATCTATCACTGTCCTTTAGCAGTGTAGCACCTGAGGGGAGGGACACAGTATTTTGAGGTTAGTGCTGTCCATCCTTAATGCTTCAGGATAAGGGGGGTGGAAGGCCAGATTCTAGGATGGTAATGAGATTGCTTTGAATGCATTTTGTTCTTCTGTCTTGTCTGGATTGGTTAAAGCCCTCAGAAAGTGGTGATCAAAATGATTGTTCAGAGTTTGTTCATTGCTCTCATTTCCTCAGTGTTTAGACAGGCTCACATTTCTTGTAACTGACATACTATTTTATAGAATTAAATTAGACCTAGGACAAAACAATATTTGCATGATTCCTGTGGCTTTATAAAATGCTATTTGTTAAGGATATGTCATTGCATTTGTTCTAACAGTTAGCTCTCCTTCCAGGGTACAATGAAGCCAGTAGATATTAAGAGTAATCGGGAAAAATCAGGAAGGAGAAAAGGCACTTTGCTAGGAAGTGACAGTGTGACAGCAACAAGTGGCAGAATACTTTTTTTCTTTCAGACATTTTAAAACATTAAAATATTTTAACAAGATATTTTTTATTGCTGATCAGAAGAGGGTATTACTGTGATATAATGTAAGGCAGTGTACATAGCATAGTGACATGGTTAAAATCACTGCCTCCTCACTTAATGTGCGACCTTAAGTTACTGAGCCCCTCTGTGTCTATTTCCTGATCTATGCAGTGGGAATACCGGCACCCACCTGAACGGTTGTTGTAGGAACCACATTAGGCACAGTTTAAGTTAGAGCTAAATAGAGTACCAGCCTCTCAGAGAACATTCCAAGTTTGTTTTCTCTCCCCTTTGTATTTGTGGTGTCATTTTTAGCTGATACTTGTTTTTACGATATTGGTAATGAGCTTGTGCAAATGAGGCAGGCAGGATAGTTTTGTGACCTTTTGATGTGGAATGAGGAGGCACAATGTGGTGTGGAGGGAGCCTGGAACTTGGTGCCACATGACAGAAGTTAGAGGCTCGACCAGTCACAAATGGTAAGAAGGCAAGTCCCTTGTTCCACATCTGTACAATGGGGGTTCGTAAATTGCTCCCACTACCTAACAGGGCAGTAGTATTCAAGGAAATGTTATATGTGAAGGTACTTTGTAAGCTGCATGGGTTTGAGTGAACATTACTGTTTATAAGGACCAGTTTATACTTGATGCTTGCAGTCTCAGAATATGTGTTAATTTTTTGACGGTCAAAGCAAAATGTTTGTTGAAGTCCTGTTTACGAAAGATCCCCAACAACATCAAGGATATTGTACACATATTTAAGGATATCCTAAATTTACCTTTTAAGTCTTTGGTTTCATCTAGTACTTTCCACTGCCTTCATTGCCTCCTTTTATGCTTCTCCTTTTCTCTAGAATGGAGTTCTTTCTATGTTTGCTCAGAGTGTCTTTTTCTCTGGGAAGAAGATGAATACCTTGGGATCTGATTGGGAGACCAATCAGGATGTAGCTCTGAGTATCTGAGTTGGATTGTAATTCTGCCTTCTATTTATAACTGGGATAACTAGTTTATTTCTATTTCACATGGGCCTCTGACTTTAGTGATCATTTTAAGTGTCCACGGTTATATAGAGAAATTAAGAGCATGAACCCTGGAATCAGGCAAGGGCGGGGGGTGGAGGGGGAGGTAGTGGTGAATATGAGCTCAACTACTTGCTAAATGGGTTACCTTTGACTAGTCATTTATCCTCTCCGTTTCCTCATCCATATAATAAGTTGTGGTGGGGATTGAATGAAATAACATTTGTAAAGTTCTTACTTAGCACAAGCGTTTTTAGCCCCTGCTGTTGCTCTAGTTGCTACTGCAACTGTTACAATTTTTGTTTAACTTGAAACTCTCATAAATCTTTTAAGAGATTGACACCAGTCACACTTAACATTTGTGGCGGAGTGCAAAGTGAAAAAATTGAGAAAGATTTTTTTTTTCTTGTTTTAAAAAATAATTCTTTATTGTTGAAGGTATTACATATGTCTCCTTTTTCCCCAGAGAAAGATCTTGTTAAGTGAACTATTAAAAATGCTTTGTGGCCCTAACCGGTTTGGCTCAGTGGATAGAGTGTCGGCCTGCGGGCTCAAGGGTCCCAGGTTCAATTCCGGCCAAGGGCATGTACCTTGGTTTCGAGCACATCCCCAGTGGGGAGTGTGCAGGAGGCAGCTAATCGATGTTTCTCTCTCATTGATTTTTCTAACTCTCTATCCCTCTCTCTTCCTCTCTGTGAAAAATCAATAAGATATATTTTTAAAAAAATGCTTTGTGAATAAGCTTAACCCCAATGTCATCAAACCATATGTTAAGCATCAAATAATGGCTATGATAATAACTATGCTTAATTCGAACCCATTAATTATCTTTTCCTGTAGCCCAATCATTAGTTATATCATATTTTATAGAATCAGTTAAAAATGAAATTTACCTAAGAGCATATTTCCTATAGGTAAAGTGTTTGGCTTGAGTCAGTTAAAGTTTGATAAAACTCATGAGTTTAGTTAGAATGAATTTCTTGATCCAGTGATGAGTTTATCAGGAGAAATATGGCTATCGGTAGGGCAGATTTCTGACTGTGAAAAGCTTTTGCAGTAGTTTGTTGACAAAGTGATTAGGGAATCAATTCTTGGATTTTCTTCTGGGCTTTTCTATTTACTGATAATTCATTGTTTTGAAGGTATTAAATTTTATTCTTTGGTCTGTTAGTTCAACAAATAGTATAAGTGCATACTATTTGTAAGACAAGAGCTATGAGAGGATCAGAGATGATGAATTGGGTATAAATCATGCTCTCAAGAAGCTTGCATTTAGGAGCATTTACTTCTCATTTGTAACAGTGCATGACTCTCTTTAATTTTCCCCTCTACTTTGTGATACTTTAATAGATACCTGTTTTTTTTGGTACTTAACATAGTAAGTTATGAGCCTGCCTATTAGCTTCAATAAAAAAGCAAGAAAGGCTCATAGAAATGGCCTTGGAGGACAGTCCTATGATAAATTATATAGATCATGTGATAGGATAAGGTAACATAGATATTTATAGAGACACATTATTTCTCCCCCTTGTTTTTCAGTCAGCTAAGTGATATCTATCAAAGATTGTCAAATTTACAGTCAGGATTTTAAAAAGATTCCCAGGTGGTTCTAATGTGCACCCAACGTTGAGAACCACTGCAGTAAGTACTGTTCTGGTCACAGCTACTATACTCACCCTCAAGCAGGTTTTTCTTGATGCTAGAATCACTTCACTTGGGGTTGTCTGGGAATCATCTAAAGTCTCCTTTTTATGTTTTGTGCACATCCACACTTGCTGTCATAAACATGTGACTACCTTCACACTGGGTTCGCCTCACCTACTTTAGTCTAATTCAGAGTAAGTCATGCTCTGGTTACCAAGTTGGTGGTGGCCCTACATTAGCCCCAAAGTACAAACAAATGTATATGTATTTACTGAGCTGGTAGTTTGAGTTTGATATCTGCTGAAAGCATGCTGATTGAGTACATTTGGCTGAATTTCAATCAACAGAAATATGTATCTTTCCTCATAATTATACGTGGGGAGAAAATGTCTATGCCTGAGGCACAGATGAATAATGTGGTTCAGAATAAAGTGCTTCTTAGACGAAGGTTTAAATAGTGTAACATGGGATTATTTGCCCAGAGAGTACACTCGGCAAGTCATTTGGAAGCACTTTTCCACAGATACAGTATCATAAAGAGCGATGTAACTCCTAGACCGGATGATAAGCCTGTTTAATCCTTAATGAACTGGAAGTATAGTGTTCTTGCAAGTAAAATTTACTTCTGGCATCAGCACCTTCATTATGTTTCTGTGAAAAAGAGGCATTTCATTTCCAAGGTTATTCACTGATTGAGTGAACAAGGAGGGTTGCTCTTTAGGTTGAGCTCTTTTAAAAAAAGATGTTTTAATTGATTTTGGAGAGAGGAAGGGAGATGGAGAAAGAGGTAGAAACATTGATGAGACAAACATCAACATCGATTGGCTGCCTCCTGCACGCCCCATACTGGGGATTGAGCCCTCAACCTGGGCTTGTGCCCTCACTGGGAATCAACTGGTGATCTGTTGGCGCTTGAGTCGACACTCAACTACTAGGCCACACTGGCTGGGCTCACAATAATTTTTCTAAGTCAAGGGATTTAGGGAAAGACATGATAGTATTTTATCACTTTAGTTGTCTACCCTTGCCATGCCTTCATATTCACATTTATTGCCACCTTCCTCATTCTTTGCACTTTGCAGTGTTGAGTACTGAGATTCTATCATGAACCTCGCAGGATACAGAGTTGATGTACATTGGAGATCATGTCCACGTGCTTTGAGTGCCATTTTCCTATTGGGGCCAATTTTAATATGGAAGTAATATTCCAGGGCTGAGACATGTAGGAATCAACAAGAAAATGGCTTTTGAGGAGATTGACAGGTTTAAAATAGATCCAGATTGTAGAGATGATGGTGAGGGAAAGGCATTTTCCCATCTCACCCCATCCCCCTTTTATTTTAATCCTTATGGGAGGAGTGAGGATATCTTTTCCATTGATTTTTAGGGAGAGTAGAAGGGGAGGGGAGAGAGAGAAACATTGACCTAAGAAAGTCATGTTGATTGGTTGCCTCCTGCTCACAGCTCGACCAGGCCTGGGATTTGAACCTATAACTCTTCTTCCCTTTTGCCTTTGCTGTGACCCCTATTGGTTGATAAGGTGAGATAAGATTACTTCATATGGTTGATAAGGTAGCTCTATAAGTCCCCTGCCTGTCTTGCTGCCCGCTAGGATCTTTCATAACTAAGGCTCACATATCCTGGTTCACTTGAGGCCATCCCAGTTGTCCCACTACAATTAGTGTGCTCTTCGTTCTTAAAAGATAAATAATTTTTTAGAAAAGGTACTAGTTTGGATGATAAGGTGGTTTTTGTTTTGTTTTGATATGAGAGAGAGACACACACATTGATTTGTTAATTCTATGAGCCCTGACCAGGAGTGAGAGAGAAGAGAGAAAGACAGAAAAATGTTGATTTGTGAATTCTATGAACCCTGACAACGGGATGGAACCTGCAACCTTGGTACTCAACCTTGAGTAAGTTACATGGCCACTTACTCCTAATATCCCAGCTGTCTGGTACTCCGGTAAAACCAAAGCCTTAGTCTCTTAACTTTTCCCATTCACCATTGAATGCCTCTGGTGGAAAAGCCTTCATTCTCCCTATATTGCTGCCACTTTTAAGGTGCTGGAATTGAGCCTGGGAGGCATTATTTGTCCTCATCTTCTTATTACAAAGTGAATAAAACTATTAAGAAAATGTTAAATCCCGACACACACTCCCTGTTGAGAGCATGCTGAGCCTTTTCCTCCCCTCCTCTTTTTCCCCCAAGGCCCAGTTCCTTTGGCTTTCTCTTTCCTAAACTCCAAGGGCCCTTATTTTGTTTGTGTAACTTGTTTCCTAAGTCTATGAAGTCCAGCTGGCTAACTTTTACTACCTCTGTAACTTTCTAAATAAACTTTTTCTTAGAATTTGAAAAAAAAAAAGAAGAAAATGTTAACTCCAAAGACTTAAGTTCTTCTGTTCACGGTGCATTCTTTTTTTTTTTTTTTTTTTTTTAATCTTCCTGTGGTTGGCTGTTTTTCAGAGAGTTGATTTTGATGAAAGGTGTTTTGAGGAATGATTCTCCGCTAAGTGGAATTTCTTTTCTGAGGTGCTTTTAACTAGACGTGGATATGCTATTGATATTAAAACCAAGGAATAGTTTTATGGATTAGCTATCCAGCACATTTGGAGTACAGATTGGTCCTGAGAAGGGTTTTCAGGAATTGTAGTTTTTCTGGTAGATGGCCAGTTGGCTCTGGAATGTCTTTCATGTTGTGGAATGTCATCAATAAAGAAGTTACAGAAATCTGGGCTGGAGTCCTGATTTCCCCATTCTCACTTGGTGATCTTATGCTACTGATCTTCTGTCTCTATTGAATCATAGAATTTTACTGCTGGAATGGACTAATGATGAAGCCTTTAATTTTACATAAAAGGACACAAAGGAGCAAAGAGGTAAAGTGATTTTTCCAGCATCTCGCTACTAGTCAAGTAGTACAATCAGGATTAAAATGTGGGTCTTCTGACCTGGTCCCTCAGTAGGGAAAGTTATGAGGTCTAGTAAAGCATTGACTTACTCTGCCAGTACATTTGACATGAGGTTTCATTGTTCCTGAACATGGTTGCTTTGATTAAGTGGGTGGTGTTTCATTGTTTTACAGATGAGTAAGTAGAGATTTTCCAGGGTGGAGGCAGACTGTCACTCTGGCTGGGTCTCCAGTTTTAATTCTCAGCCTGTCTATATTTCCTTACTTTGGAAAGTCTGTTTCCTTCCAAGAACATTACTCAGGAGGAGGGATTTTTTGCAAATCCAAATGCTTGTCAGGATCTTATTACATAACTTCCCTCATTCTGAATTTCCATTCAAATCTTGTATTTAAATTCCAATTGAATCTTTTGTGTTACTTAACGCCAAGTGAGTAGTTGGAGCCTTTGAGATTGCAATATTTTTTGTTTTGTCTTACAGGTGCTGTAACAATGTCTGATGGCCTAGTGCAGATACCTTAATCACTTTCTGCTGTAGATGTCTGATGCATGTGTTTTACCTTAGACATACTAAGCAAGAAACAACCAAAATTTGCATGTTTGGGAACTACAGGCAGCCTTGATTTAGTTTCAGAGTCGACATCTCTGTTTATATCTTCCTAGAAGGACCAAGAAAGCATTGGGGCATGCATTGGTTGTCTTTTTAGAGTTGCCCAAGACGAGAAAGAAGGCCTTATTATATTGTTAATGTTGTTTTTATTTTGTTTTGTTTTGATTTGAGAGAGAGAGAAATATCAATTTGTTGTTTTACTTATTTATGCACTCATTGGTTGTTTCTTGTATGGGCCCTGGAGATCGAACCTGCAACCTTGGGTATCAGAACGATGCTTTAACCAACTGAGCTACCTGGCCAGGGCTTGTAAATGTTTTTATTTATTTATTTTAAAATATGTTTTTATTGATTTGAGAGAAAGAGGAAGGAAGAAGGAGAAAGAGAGAAATACTGATGTGAGAAAGCAACATTGATCGGCTGCCTCCCACTGGGGATCAAGCCCACAACCAGGGCATGTATCCTGACTGGGAATCGAGCCAGTGACTGTTTGGTACATGGGATGATACTCAACCAACTAAGCTACACCAGTCAGGGCATTATTAATGTTATTTATGGAAGGAATTTTGCAAAAGTCAGATAAGCAGTGTTCTTATTGAAAAAAACCTGAAAGATCTGAACCTGCTTAGAATGAATGACGAGCATGTGTGATACAATTAGGGGTGAGCATATTGTCCAGGTTAGTTGTTTGTGGCAAAAGAAGAGGAACTGGACATAGAGGTAGTCTGTGGTGTGGAGTACCTTTCTTTCTTTTCTTTTTTGGAATGCCTTTCAATGCATCATCCACTCCCTTAATAATCTCGCTGCAAACCCTTACTATTGTTGAGGCCTGAGAATCTGTTTTGTTGTTGTTGTGTGTGAGTGTGCTCTTTTAGCTGTATTTGAGGAGCTTTTGCTTTTGGACATTTCACTAATTCCATACTTTACTATTGAGAATTTCCTGATACAACTGTTAAAAAAAAAAGAATGCACGGTGAACAGAAGAACTTAAGTCTTTGGAGTTAACAGAATATGGCACTTATAAGACAGGCTTTGCACTTATAAGTTTTTAAAATATCATGTATTAATTATCATGTGTTAATTTGGAAAATAAAGACATTCAAAGGAAGTAAGAAGTGTTCCACCTACTCAGGATGACCATTTTTAACACATGGGAAATGATCTAGCCTTTTTGTATGCATATGTACATATTTTAAAAATAAAATTGGAATTAGGCCATCTGCTGTTCTGTAACTTTCCTCTTACATAATATTAACATTTTCATAGGTTGTTGAATATTCTTGAAAAGCAGTTTCTCAACCTCAACAGTATTTACATGCTGGGCTGGATAATTCCTTGTTATAAGGGCTGTCCTGTGCATTGTAGGATGTTTAGCAGTATCTCTGGCCTTCAATTAGTATATGCCAAGTAGCATCTCCCTAGTTGTGACAACCAGAGATTTCTTGGGACATTGCCAAATGCTCTCTGGTTAGCAAAATCACTCTGGTTGAGAACCATTGTTCTAAAGCAAAACTTCTCAAACTCTTTTGGTCTTAGGAACAGTTTATATTCTTAAAAATCATCAAAGACCTCAAAGAATTTCTGTTTATGTGGGTCATATTTATGGATTTTTATTGTATTAAAACTTAAAGCTGAGAAAGTTTAAAAGTTTATTTAAAAATAGCAGTAATAGTTCTGGCCAGTGTGGTTCAGTTGGTTGAATGTCCTTCCATGCACCAAGAGGTCACTGGTTAGATTCCTAGTCAGGGCACATGCCTGGATTGTTGGCTTGATCCCCATTTGGGGACATACAGGAGGCAGCCAATCAATGATTTTCTCTCATCTTTGATGTTTCCATCCCTCTCTCTGAAATAAAACCTTTTTTAAAAGAGATCTATTTATTTTTTTAAAAGGTGGCTTTTATTAGAAGAATAGCAATAATAAATTTTATGTTAACATTTTAATTAAATAACTTCTAAAATAAAAATATAGCGACAAGAGTAGCATTGTTACACTTTTCCAAATCTCTTTAATGTCATAATAAATGTATGAAGACATTTATGTTTACTCTGTTGCGAAATATTGGTTTGTCTGATGTGTATGTGTGTTTAGCCTTAAACAGATGTGTAATTAGAAAAGGGGGAAAGTATTTGAATGCCTTATCAAATAATTATGTATTTTCTTCTTTGATAGTCTATCAAAACTCAACAAGTGGAAGTTTCTTAAAGATTAGTTGTAATGTATAATGTAAAACCATATCAGAGTACTTTTTCATAGTCTGTTACATTAAAAATTATTAGTCTGTTTTAAAAACCTTCCCCTCAGGTTGCTGGTTTCTCTTGAAAAATTGGAACATCAGGCAACTTGGAGCCTGCATTCCACAGGGGTGAGCAACCATTGGCCTGCAGGCCATGTAAGGCCCCCAAAATCATTTGGTCTGGCCCTTCCAAGGCATTAAGGGTGAGTTAAATGAAATGTTTGACCAAATATAGCAGGCTAACTTTTTTTAGTATATTTTTATTGATTTCAGGGAGGAAGGGAGAGGGAGAGAGATAGAAACATCAATGATGAAAGAGAATCATTGATTGGCTTCCTCCTAGCAGGTTAATTTTTATGATAATTTTGTATGGTGTGCAAATGATGTTATAAATATCCAAATGGCCCTTGGCAGAAAAATGGTTCCCCACCCTGCTCTATGACAATAACTGGCTGGAGATGAGTAGTGGTTTATCCTTTAAAAAGGGTTGGGTAGCCCTGGCCAGCCTTGCTCAGTGGTTAGCTGGGTGTGTGTGTGTAGGTGGCAACCAATTGATGTGTCTCTCTCACATCAGTGTTTCTCTCCTGTGTATCTCTCCCACTCCCTCCCTCCTTTCCTCTCTGAAAAGCAATGAGAAAAATACCCTCAGATGAGGATTAACAAAAATAAAATAAAAAATAAAAATAAATAAAAAGGGTTGTGTATTTTCCAGTATGCCATTTTATCTGGTAGCTTTGCTGCTTGGCCCCTGTTGTATTTGAGAGGCTGGGTTGTATATTGGTGAGGACCAAACTCTAAAGCCAGATGACTTAGTTCAGATCCCAGCTTGCACTCTTACTGTTTTGTATCTTCAGGTTATTTAGCTTTTCTGTAGTGTCACCTGGATAAAAAGGGTAACAATACCTGCTTCATAGGGTTGGTAATGGATTAGAAGAGTCCTATGTATTTTTTATAACCTCATGCATCAATCATTTAGAAGATACAGGTTCGCTGAGTCATGTCCATTTTCAAATCTTGACACATTTCACTATATATTTTAAGAAATCAGCCCTATCAGTGAAGCTCATTAGTTGAATGTTGTCCTATGAACCAAGAGGTCATGGTTTCATTCGCAGTCAGCGTACATGCCTGGGCTTTGGGTTTGATCTCCAGTAGGGGGTGTGTAGGAGGCAACCAGTGGATGTTTCTCTTTCATCATTGATGTTTCTATCTTTCCTAATCCCTTCCTCTCTCTGAAATCAATAAAAACATCGCTTTTCCCTCCCTCCCTCCCTTCCTTCTTTCTGAAAGAAACTATATTTGTTTCTATCACCACCAGTCTCATCAGAAACGTTTTTAAGTATTGGGAGATAGATGATAGCTCGTGCTGTCATGAATACAGGTTTTCTCAAGTTTTATCATTGGCTAACAAATACTACCAATTGTTTTCCTTAAAGTGACAGGTTCATCTTGTTCATTTTTGAGAAACTATCTGCCAAACACTCAAGTCTGAATAACCATAGTTTGTCAGTTGTTTTAAGTAAAAATGGTATTTCATGAAAAAAGCAACCATTGTGAGTCACCTCACAATGCAAACTATCACGTACATGTTTTTCCACAAAATAACCATTCTCCTTCACTTTAGTGGAAGTGCTTTATGTGTACAATTCCCATTTCATCATACAGAGTATTAAGAAGTGAACTCTGGTTGAAATGTGATAAAATTATTTTTATTGCTTCATCAGGGACCTAAGTAAAATTGACATTTGTTTTTTACTGCCAGCATATGGCGGTTAAGGATACCCTGATGACTAGCACAGTTTGCTGTACTGCCTTCATTAGTGCTGAGACACCAGTAGTTTTACAAACCACCATTGCTTTTGCACCATCAGTGCAATGTCAACACAGTGAAAAAGGCAAATAACATTTTAGTGTTATTATGAAAATAGTTTCCATTTTGCAGTTCTTCTAGAGTTCATGGAACACTTTGAGAACAACTGTTCTAAAGCATGATATTATGGCAGCATTGTATCCTGTCCAGGGCCTATATCAGAATTTGACCAGTTCTCTCATTCTATTTATTTTTTGCTTTCATCACAATTTTTGTAGCTAAGCTTTTGTGAAAATTTGTATCTCCTCCCTTACAATAAAATCTTAAAAATGGGATTCTGGGTCAAAGGATGTGAATGTCTTTTTATACTTATAAAATACATATGATATTTGCCCTCCAAAGTGGTTGAACAAACTAATTTGTACTTGTGCCAGTTCATGGTTATTGCTGAGCATCATTTAATCTTTGCCAATTCAATCAGCATGTGAAAAATTGTATCATTTAAAAAATGGTTATTGCTTCAGTTCTCATATAACCTTGATTATTAGTGAGTCTGAATACTTTTAGTTTTGGCCATTTTTGTAGTCTTTCTTTAGGCTGATTACATCACAACAGATTAGATTGCAACTTTCTTACTGTAGTCAAACTCTCATATGTGCATAGTTACCCTATTTGCATTTGTGTTATCAAATCCCAGCCTTAAATTTAGAGGTCCTCCTTTAAGGAGCTGTAGTTATAATAAAGGCTCCTGATAGCTTCTAAATTTCAGAAGCTTGAGCCCTACCTTTTTTACTTTTGTCATATGTAAGGGAGGGGTATCACCTGTGGTGTTACTTAAAATTTTTTTTAGTTAACTTTTCTTAAAACAATACTTGAAGCCCTCAGTGGCATGGTTCATTGGTTGAGCATCAACCTATGAACCAGGAGGTCACAATTTGATTCCCAGTCAGGGCACATACCCGGGTTGCAGGCTTGATCCTCAGTGGGGGGCATGCAGGAGGCAGCCAATCAATGGTTTTCTCTCCTCATCTTTCTTCCTCTTCTTTCCTCTCTGAAATCAATGAAATCATGTTTTTAAATTTTTTTTATTAAAGAATAGTTGGCAAATAATATACAGGGATTGGACAGTAGACTAGAGGATCCCAAGAATCAAGTCAATGATTTGAAATACAAGGAAGCAAAAACACCCAACCAGAAGAGCAAAAAGAAAAAAGAGTTAAAAAATATGAAGATAGTATAAGGAGCCTCTGGGACAACTTCAAGTGTACCAACATCTGAATTATGGGGGTGCCAGAAGAGAAGAGAGCAAGATACTGAAAACCTATTTGAAGAAATAATGACAGAAAACTTCCCCTACCTGGTGAAAGAAATAGACTTACAAGTCCAGGAAGCACAGAGAACCCTAAACGAGGAATCCAAAGAGGACCACACCAAGACACATCATAATTAAAATGCCAAGGGTAAAAGACAAAGAGAGAATCTTAAAAGCAGCAAGAAAAAAAAACAGTTACCTATAAGGGAGTACCCATAGGACTGTCAGCTGATTTCTCAGCAGAAACTGTGCAGGCCAGAAGGGAGTGGCAAGAAATATTCAAAGTGATGAATAGCAAGAACCTACAACCAAGAATACTCTACCCAGCAAAGCTATCATTTAGAATTGAAGGTCAGATAAAGAGCTTTACAGACAAGAAAAAGCTAAAGGAGTCGAATAGAATAGAATCAGAGGCATAGAAAGGGAGTGGACTGACAATTTTTGGGGGTTAAGGGTGTTGGGGATGCGTGAAGAGACTGGACAATAATTGTACACCTATGGATGAGGACAATGGGGGGGGGCAAGGTCAGAGGTTGGGGTGGGAATTGGGAGGAGGGGAGCTATGGGGGAAAAAAGAGGAACAACTGTAATAA
>PVJC01032337.1:0-19978 GCA_004026665.1 Murina feae
CCTCTTTTCGTCTCACAATCATCTTTAAGACATTTTAAAACCAGAACTCAAATGATTCACAACCATAAACTATGTTCTCCTTATTAGAGGACAGGGAGGGTCCAGGCATCAAAGGCAGCTTAGAAGTAAGGAGGGCCCGGCTGGCCTGGCTCAGTGGTTGAGCATCAACCTATAAACCAGGAGGTCATGGTTCGATTCCTGTTCAGGGCACATGCCTGAGTTGTGGGCTCAATCTCCAGTAGGGGTGCAGGAGGCAGCCAATCAATGATTCTCTCTCATCATTGATGTTTCTATCTCTCCCTTTCCCTTCCTCCCTGAAATCAATAAAAATATATATTTTAAAAGAAAAGAAGTAAGAAGGAAGGTTTGGTTTCCATCTTAGAGGCACATGTGCCTCATGTCCTAGAATAGGTTGCATCATGTTAAGCAGCTGTCATTATGTTTCTGAATTAAAATTGGTTGAATAGCCATATCTAATCTAATAAAAGAGTAATATGCAAATTAACCCTTACTCCGTTACACCTAAGTCACGCCCACCAGACAATCAGAGCAGCTATATGTAGATTAACCCAGCCAAGATGGTGGCCGGCAGCCACAGAGCTAGAGCAAACAGGAGGCTTCTGTTTGCAATGGAGGAAACTGCCTGCCTAGACCAGCTGGACCTCTGCTCAAGGTAACAACGTTTCAATTATAGAAGCCACAGAGCTGAAGCAAACAGGAGGCTTCATTGCCTGCCTAGGCCTCTGCTCAAAGCAACAAAGTTTCAATTATAGAAGATAAATAAACTCCCAAAACCTGATTCCAGCCAGCCTCACTGGGACGTTGGGTCAATGGGAACTGTGGGCAGTCTGAAAACAGCCCTCAGCCCCTCACCCAGGCTGGCCACACCCCCATGGGGTGAGGGTCCCCACTGGAGGGCTTGGCAAGCCTGCAAATAGCCATCAACCCCTCACCCAGGCTGGCCAGGCATGCCAGCAGGTGGACATCCCCCGAGGGGTCCCAGACTGCGAGAGGGCACAGGCCAGGCTGAGGGACACCCCTGAGTGCACAAATTTTTGTACACCGGGCCCCTAGTCATGCTATATTCTTCATCTCAATTAATATACAACAAATATGAGGTTGGTCATTTTATCAACCCCATTTTAAAGATGAGGCAACTCAGGCACAGGGAGGTTAAGTAACTTGCATGAGATCACACAGCAACTAGGCAACCAAGCTGAGTGCCTGAACCCTTAAAGCATACAAGCAAACTCTGAGGTGTAGAAAAGAAGTTCATCCCAGGAAGTGTTAGCTCTTTATCCTTTATCCAGCCTCTGGACTTCTAGGCATTAACATGTATACTGGGTGTCCCCAAGAAATGTATACACACTTTGACAGCTGACAGCTCAATTTTGAAAATGAAACGTATTTTAATAAACACTGCCTTTATAATTACTCAAAGTGTGTGTGTGTGTGTGTGTGTGTGTGTGTACATCACTGGGGACAACTATATGTGAAACACCGAGATGGCCAAGAGAAATTACGATGGCCTACTATGGCAGCCAAGCTAAGCGTAATGGAGATGTGCAGGGCTCTATCTCAGTCAGGAAGAAAATAATGCTTAATCTCACTCTCAGCCCAATGGGGCCAAAAATGACAGCCTGCCCTGTGTCCTCCTGGGCTAAAGTGAAACTTGCAAAGTGACCTGGAGGGAAGATGGCTCTGGTGATCAGATTATCGAAAAACGAAAAAAAGGTTGGAGAATTATTGTGACAGCTACATGGCAAGTGGGTGGAAAGGGGCTAGTCTCTTCATGTTCCCCATGAACAAAACTAAAATGTCTACACACAATCTGTTAGAATCTACAAAAGTTGCTCCCCAGATACCAACTTATGACATTAAATATTACCCACCGCATATATATTATATGTAGAATTCACTAGTTGATATATTTTTAGTGATGATGAAATATTTATATAGCACCTGGGAATTTTTTTTGTTTGTTTTTATTATATAAGCAATATAAGTTTATTGTAAGAAAGTCAAACAGAAGGGAATGAACTGAAATATAAAGGCCTTACCCTGATGCCAACCACTCATTTCAACTCCTAGAAACAACTGCTTTTGTTACTAGCTTTTCTATGCAGTTACAAGAAAGTATCATTTGCTGATGTTTTTAGACAAGTGGGAAGATACTATGCATTCTGGTTTTGCAAATGCTTTTTCAGTATATAACAGCATGTGTTGTGTGTCTTGCCAGGTACAGCTTTTACTGGTTGCATGATACCCCAGTTTTTAGGGATGCATGAAGAAATTTTGACTAGTCTCCTGGTAAAAAATACCTCCTAATGCCTCCTAATTTCCTAAGAAATAACGGTAGCTCACAAAATAATGTAACGAATAAACATCATTACATTTGTACACAAGCTCCCCACTAGAATGTAAGTCTTATGGTGGCAAAGATCTTGCATGCTTTGCTCATTGATAAACCCTCAGCACTTAGTGCAGTCCCTGACACACAATGGATACCCCATAAGCACTCATAGGATGAATATACCTTCATGTATATGCATGTATCTTCACAGGTATTTCAAATTTCAATATGTATTGACAATCACCCTCTAAAAGTATTACTTCACCATGTACTCTTATCTATGTTTTACTTTCTTCTTTTTTTTTTTTTTTTGATCAGTTGGGGGCCTCATTTTTAGAGCTCAGTGTAATAGAAACAGTGAATGCTTGCATGTTAGTTTTCTGCTGCAGCTGTAATAAGTTATCACAAATTTGGTGGCTTAAAACCACACAAATTTATTATCTGTTGGTTCTGGAGTCAGAAGTGCAAAATGGGTTGGCAGGTCTGCGTTCTTTCTGGAGGCTTAAGGGAAGAATTCATTTCCTTGCCTTTGCCAACTCCAGAGGCTGCATTCCTTGATGTGTGGCTCCTCCCACATCATTCCAACCTCTGCTTCCACTGTCACATCTCCTACTCTGACCCTCTTGTCTCACTCCTTCCCTGTGATTACGCTGAGCCCATGTTGATAATCTAAGATAATCTCCCCATCTTGAAATCTCTATGTTAATCACATCTGCAAAGCCCTATTTGCCAGGTGAAGGGCATTATCACAGGTTTCAGAGATTAGGATGTGGACTTCTTTGGGGAGCCATTATTATTCTGCCTACCACAGTGTAGGAGTCAGGTCTGACCTTCAGCGTCGTCACTTCACCTGCATATTCTAACTATATGCTGAGTCCTGACCTAGCCTACCATGTCCTGACCTAAATCTAAGTAATATGCTAATGACGTTGGTGGTCTTGCCCCAGTTACATATCCTCCCTGAACCTTCATTTTCTCACTTGCGGAACTGGAGAGATTGACACCTCTCTCATGGAAAATGCTGTACGTAGAATGTCTGCAGACACTCCATTCCCTTTAACCAGCCTTCAGGAATGATCCTATGCTGTTTTAATCTTGACAAAATGTAACTAAAATACTGGGTTAAGCAGGAACGAGGTAGAGAAGCAGATGCTCTTGTAAACTGGTGTGAATGTGAATTGGTACAGGCTTTTTAGAGGGCGATGCGGCACTGTGAATGTAATGAAAAGCCTTATAAATGTCTTTTCTCTTAAGCCCAGTAATTATCCATTGCTAAAGTGTACCTTAGGGGCACGGATAATTTATGCATAAAGATGTTCAGTGAAATAGCTATAATACTGGGGCAGGGGAGTGGAAACTGTGGAGAAACAAGATACCTACTAAGAAGAGCTTAGTAGGTGGCTCACTGGTCTCAAAGTTAACAAGAGAGCCTCTTATGAAAGCCACAACTCAGGGAGAAACCTGCACTAAGGGGCCTGCCTCCCACAATGCCTGCACTGTGTGCCTAACTTCTGAGCCAGTCCTTATAAAGGGGTTCCTGGAATCACATTTTGACCAATGTGATTAGACTTTCCCTGTCATTCAGTGTTCCTCAGCTATATCATTAGCACCTTCATAGACCAATCAGAGAGGCTCCATTCTGACCAATCAGAACAGTGCTTTTGGGACCAATCGAACTGTGACGATTTGCAGCCCTCATTTGCATGAGGATGGACAAATCAGAGTCCAGGAACAGAGCCGTTTCTCTTTAAAAGGCAGCTGCCCTAGGGCTCAGCTAGCACACTTTCCCTTCCACCAGCAGTGATTGAGTTTCCCTGGCTGGAGCTGAACCACCAAAAACATCTCAGCAATCCAGAGCTGATGGGACTGGCGTAGAGCAGAGCAGGAAGAGTGGAAAAGAGTTTCAACCCAGGGATGTGTTCCACAGCCATGCTGTAACACTTTCGAGATGTCTGCACTGAGTCCAGTTTCCTTCCTCACCACACCCCAGCGTTGGGATCCCTGTTGACATTGAATTGGTGCCCCAAATCATTGATTGGAAAAACAAATGAAATGTTCATTAATGAGGAATTAGGAAGATAAATATCATACAGCCTCATTACAGAAATTTCACCATGTGAAAGGATTTTGTGAAAGGATATTAAACACCATGTTCAGAGGTTTGTCAAAATGTCACTGGCAAACTTGGGGGTTAAATCAGGGTTACTTCTTAGCTCATATCAAAAAGAGAACTTTGTGTGGTGAAAGAGTGTGTACATATTTGTATATAGGGTGTCCCCAAAATGTATGAATACACTTTGAATAATTATAAAGGCCATGTTTATTTAAAAACATCTCATTTTCAAAATTGAGCTACCAGCTGTTAAAGCGTGTATACATTTTTGGGGACACACTGTATATATTAAAAGTATATATTTCATGTTACAGAGGTTATTTCTGTATTATGGTATAACAAATGATTTTATTTGAGCTTACTTATATTTTCTAACAATGAAGGCTAGGGGAAAAAGGATTTCTACACAGAATAATTCCTTTCATTAAATTAACAGGCATTTGTAGATATAGAACAAAAACTACCAAAGGTGTCCCTCTAGTCAGCAGCGGTTCTCAACCTGTGGGTCGCGACCCCTTTGGCGGTCCAAGGACCCTTTCACAGGGGTCGCCTAAGACCATCCTGCATATCAGATATTTGAATTATGATTCATAACAGTAGCAACATTACAGTGATGAAGTAGCAATGAAAATAATGTTATGGTTGGGTCACAACATGAGGAGCTGTATTTAAAGGGCCAGAAAGTTGAGAACCACTGCTAGTGGAAGGCGGTACAGGGCTGCTGCAGAACACGTGGTTGAGACTTTATTTTAGATAGCTTATTGTATTCGAGACCTTCCAAGAGAAGCAAGAGCCCTGAAACTAGTAAGCTATCCTACTTACTCAAAACATTCTTGAAGAACAAGAGCACTTGGAAGATTGACAATTAACTTTTTCCATTGTAAAGGTCCGGGATCTAAACTCTTTGAATTTCATTCTCCTCTCCTACTTTTTGGTAGCTTGTTTTCTAGGTCCACGTCTAGGAGGCCGGACTTGCAAGTCCGAGGTACCAGGCAAGGTAGAATGACTGAAGGCTCGGGGGTGGAGCCTGAGGCTCGCAGGGGCCACCTGTCTGGAGTGCTAGCTCCTCCCTATGACTGTACGAATCTTCGCTCCACTCGGCTCCACTTCGGCTGTGTTCGACCAGCACTCGTGTTGTCGGCTCGGCTCTCTTCGGCTGCTTCCGGGAGATTCCCGTCGCAGCCTCGTTCGGTTCCCCTTCGGCCAGTGCTCGTCTTCTCGGGCTCGGCTCTCTTCGGCTACTTTCGGGAGATTCCCGTCGCAGCCTCGGCTCCCCTTCGGCCAGTGCTCGCCTACTCGGGCTCGGCTCTCTTCGGCTTTCTTCGGGAGACGCTCGTCTCGGCTTCAGCTCCTCTTCGGCGGAGCTCGGCTCTCTTCGTCCGCGTTCGGCCGCGGCCCGGAAGGGCGCCTATGGAGCGGGGACTGTCGGCTCGGCCGACGGCTATGGCGCCGCTGCTGGAATATGAGCGGCAGCTGGTGCTGGAGCTACTGGACACGGACGGGCTGGTAGTGTGCGCCCGCGGGCTCGGCGCGGACAGGCTCCTGTACCACTTCCTCCGGTTGCACTGCCACCCGGCGTGCCTGGTGCTGGTGCTCAATACGCAGCCGGCCGAGGAGGTGCGGCCGCCGGCGCGGGGCTGAGGGGACCCCGAGAGCGAGGGGGGCCTCCCGGGCGGATGCAGGCCCCGGCGCGGATGCCAGGCCGCTGAGGGCGGTGCAGGCCCCCCGGCGCGGGCCTGGGGGAGGCGTTGGATGAGGGGCGCTGAGGCAGGTGCAGGGCTCTGACACGGATGCGGGGCACCCGCGGGGGATGCAGGTCCCTGACCAAGGACAGTGGGAGGATGGAGGGGCCCTGAGAGGAGTGGGGGAGGCCCCCGAAGGACAGCGATGCCTGTGGGAGGACGGGAATAATGATGGACCCCATAGTTGGCTCTTCGGAGGGCTTGCTGGGGTCCAAGGAGTAGGACCGGGGAAGGGGAGGGAGGGGGATGGAGGCATCTCTGAGGGTAGTGGGGGGACGTGGAGATGCCGAGGCTGGGGGAGCCTGTAGGGAAGAGGAGGGACCAAACTGGTTCTGAACCTTCCCAGTGCCGCGCCCCTTTAATACAGCTCCTCATGTTGTGGTGACCCCCAACCATAAAATTATTTTCGTTGCTGCTTCATCACTGTCATGTTGCTACTGTTATGAATCGTACTGTAATCTGATGTGCAGGATGGGCTTAGGCGACCCCTGGGAAAGGGTCGTTGGACCGCGGAAGGGGTGGCGACCCACAGGTTGAGAACCGCTGGCCTATGAGGTTCCCCAGAGCCGTGGGAGGAGGGAGGAGGGTCCGAGGGGAGGGAGCTGGAAGCCCAGGATGTTGGGGAAGGGGACCTGGGGCGGAGGAGGGGGCCCACCTGTGCTGGGGGTGTGGACAGGTGACACAGCCTGGACTGACCAGGCTCATGGGACAGAGCAGGTGGCAGGAGGGACGTGTCCGCTGAGAAGAGCGACCACAGTCTCCTTGGGGGCGGGGATCCTGCTCCATCCACCTAGGGTCCCCTGTGCTGACAGAGGCCTTAGCACCCACCTGCTCCATCCACTTAGGGTCCCCTGTGCTGACAGAGGCCTTAGCACCCACCTGCTCCATCCACCTAGGGGTCCCCTGTGCTGACAGAGGCCTTAGTGCAGCACCCCTTCCCCCCCAGGCCCCAGTAAAGGCAGCATTGAACTGAAGGTGTGAGGGCTAGGGCCCCACTGACACGATGAAATTCCCTCTAGGGAGGATCTTGCAGAACTAATACTCTATACATTGCCTGGGAAAAGGACCCCCTGGCTTTGGTGGGAAGTATTTCTTTCTAGGTAGCAGAAGCCTTTTAACTCTGTTTAAAAAACCTTTTTAAAAAAATTATTATTAAAATGCTAATCACAAGGGCAGTGATTCCTTAGTGTAAGCCTCAAAACAAAACAAACACCAGAAAACCCTAGTTCAGGGCAGACTGGCTGGCTGAGCTGCATAAAGTAGTCACTTAGTTTATATTTGCATGATTAAGTTCGTCATCGCTGAGGAAAGCAGCCTGTCCTTTTAAATACAAACCCCTGCCACCTCATCAGAGCTGCCCCTGGTATTAGACCGCCGACTAATGAGGTTGCATTTGGTTTAGGAGTATTTCATCAATCAGCTGAAGATAGAAGGAGTGGAACACCTCCCTCGCCGCGTAACCAATGAAATCGCAAGCAATGGTCGCTATGAGGTTTACACACAAGGAGGGGTGATATTTGCCACAAGTCGAATCCTCGTGGTTGATTTCTTGACTGACAGAATACCTTCAGATTTAATTACTGGTAAGAATTTGAAATTTTATCATATATAAGTTTGCCTTTTTTGTGTGTTTGTCTGTCCCCTCTGCTAAACTACTGTAAGCTAGAACCTCCGTGTGAGTAGCATTATATGTATTTTCTCAACATTGTCCTTTTAAGCCGTTAGCACAATATCTCCCACATAGATGCTCAATAAATCTTGGTGGCCGAATAAGTAAACAAATAAATGTAAGATTGACTTTTCCTTGTTTTCTAAGCTCATATTCAGTAAGTAATGTGGTAATTGGATGGTATTTGCTTTTAGAACCTAATCAGACATGAAATGTTTATAAATATTCTTTGTATATTTCCTAAAATACTTGGTTTTCCTCTTTAAAGAGTATTTTTCCCATGATGTGAATTAGACCAAATAGTTGCTTAATTATTTTGAGAAGAATGGTTTCTTAGCTAGAATTAATATAGAAAAGAAATTTATTATCATTATTATTATTATTATTATTATTATTACTTGTTTTTTTTAAGAAACCTTTTCTGATTTCCCCAAAAGTAATTTAGAGGCTCTACCTCTGTGACCTTGGGTTATCCTGTGCTTCTCATAGCTCTCCGAACACCATATAATATTTGCTTATTTATTTGTCTGCCTGGCTCATGAGAGAACAAGCTTTGTAGGCACAAGGAACAACTTATTCATCCCAGGCTACAAGTAACGGGGACACAGTAGGTACAAAGCACATATTTGTTGGGTGAATGATGCATGGGTGTACTGTGATCTGCGGTGAACTTTTGGAGGGCAGAGAGACTTAGGAAGTTCGTAACTGTAATTTCCACTTTGTCTATCATATTGCTCTGAACCTAGGAGACCCTGAAAACATATTTAATGAATAAACATATGAATGAATTCTTTTTATGGCCCATGGTAAGCTGGTTGTTATAAGCTGTGGCATAGACCGTGCAGTCAGAATCACCTGACGTTGGTAATGCCACTGCTTACAAGCAAGTTACTTAATTTTTCATTAATTTTTTTCGTGAGTCCCAGTTTTCTGAGTACTTAATTGCTTAGTATTAGTGCCTGGTATGTAACAAATACTTAATAAATAATATCAAAAAAAGTATATTGGCATGTTATAACCAGAAATCTTGATAGATCATAAAGTCTTTTACTGTTTGCCCCTTTCCTATAAGTTGTTTTGTCTTTATTAAGTTGATAAAATGAAAAAAAATCTTGAAACTACCACTAGATGTCAGTATTGCTTTTTCAATAATAGTTCCACCTACCTAAGCAATCTGAGTCCAATAAATGTCCAAAGTAGAGCTTATAGGTAGTTTCTAATTAAAAGTTAATTTCTGTATGACGCAGTTAACTCATCTGTAAATTGGAGACAGTAATACTGCCTTCCTTCTAGGACTATTGTCAGGATGAAATGAGATAACCTGTGTAAAATTCTTAGCATTTGCCTGGCACATAGTAAGCATTCTGTGATTACTGTGTGTTGTGAATGTTCCTGTCCTCAGGCAGTTTAGTGAGGATACTGATGTACAAAAATATTTACAGTACAGTATGAGATGAGATCCGAGATGTTATGGGAGCATAAAAAAATTCAATAGGCTTTTGTGGGATTAAAATTGCCCCTAGAAATATGACCTGCTTGTGTTATTTTTATTTCTTCTTTTAAAAAAGTGCGATTCTCAGATGGTGTCACTTGGTAGGAAAAACTGGGTTATGGAATCTTTGGTCTCCCATTACTTGTTAGATGACCTTAATTAAGTCTCTTCCCTTTCCTGGTCTCATAATAATGCCTACCTCATAGAATTATTATGAGGATTAAATTAAATAAAACTCTATAAAAGTGCCTAACTCCAGGGCCTCGGATATTAGTTCTTTTCTCCTTCTTCCGTTGGGTTCCAAAAAAATGACAGCCTGTTAGAACACAGCATTTTCTTAAAATGAGGTTCACCTTTTCTTTAGAAGTTATTTTTAATTTTATATAATATTTCAGTCCAGGCCAGCAAATGTGGCCCGGTAGAGTACTTGGAAAAACTCACCCAGTAGGTATAGAATCTTTTCTGAGTAGTAAATTAATTATGTACATGTACTGGGGTGATTGAAAATGCTTTGTTTACAAATTCTTAAATAATGCTATTAATTTTTACCATATTTGGAAAACAGTTTGCTTAGGCAAATAAATGTTAGCTCCATCCACCTTGATCCAAAAGTTAAACACTAAAATAATAGACTCTGAATTGAATTTATTGAACTACTAGCAGGGGTCATATATTGCAATTGGTGTCATTTTCTAGAAACTAGGAATGATGACAACTGAGGCAAAAATGTGCAAAGGCATTTACAGCAGATATATATATATATATATAAATAACAGGCTTGGTTTACGTCCATAAGACTGAGAATAATCATAGAATAATTGAGTTTTTGACCCAGAAATGATTTCTGTGCATTCTTATACCATCTCATGTCTGTCCCTAATTTATCACTAATCATACCACAACAAAATTCTATACATATAGGAAAGATCATCTGGTCCAGCGCTTGTTTTATAAATAAGGAAACATGTATAATTGTCCGTGTTTTTGTGATTCAGAGGTGTTATCACCACACCCACACCAAAAAAAAAAATAGATGTATTAAACATACTCATTAAAAGTTTTTATTTTAACTGGACTAATTTACCTCTCAATTGAATATTCTGGTTCTGAAAATTGAATTATTTTAATAGGTGATGCAGATGTTGCCGAAAACTTCTAAAATGCAGCGATCTTGTGTAGTCCACATCTCATTCACAGTAAAAGGAGAATTAGTAACCCACATAGCTTTCAGAAATGCTTCCACTGTCCCAGACATGCCCTACCCCAGGGCCTTTGCTCGTATGATTTCCTCTGCCTGGAACTCTCTTGGCCCACAGAGTCTGTAAGGCTCATCTCCTCACCTGCCTTTACTCGTATGACCTCAGTGAGGCCACCCTAAAATTTCAAACCACACCCTTCATGCATACTCCCCTTCCTCTGATTTATTATTTTCTCTTCAGCTCTTGCCACCTTATAACTGACTGAATATTTTATTTATTTTGTTAATATAAGTGACATAAGGCTATGTGTTTTCTTTGAGGCTATACTCCCAGCCTAGAGCAGCGCTTACTCATGCTCAAGTAGGTATTCAAGAAAAATGTGATGAATAAGTGAATGAAAATGAGTCTGAAAACTACATCTATTCTGTCATTGAAATTATAATTTCCCCCTTCAGGCATCTTGGTGTATAGAGCTCACAGAATAATCGAGTCTTGTCAAGAAGCATTCATCTTGCGCCTCTTTCGCCAGAAAAACAAACGTGGCTTTATCAAAGCTTTCACAGACAACGCTGTTGCCTTTGATACTGGTTTTTGTCATGTGGAAAGAGTGATGAGGAATCTCTTCGTAAGGAAGCTATACCTGTGGCCAAGGTAAATAGCCTTATGTGATCAATTTCTGAGGGAATCTGCTGTCATTTAACTTTGCACTTGAATGTAATGTAAATTTACTGTAATTGGACTTGATGCATGCTCGTCAGGTTCATAATAAGTGCATCTAAATGTAAATAATGTATGGTCACCACATTTGTGATTCTTTTAAAAGGAAAAAGAGATTTGATAGTTATTTTTCTGGTAGCCCATCAATACCACCCAAATGCAGCCATGTTATCCTCTCTTATCCACTTAATAAAACTCCCAGGGAGCTTTCTAGAGACTCATAGACACAGCAGCTGTAGGTGAACTGCTATTTTAGTGGCCAAGACTCCCACTTCACCTTGAAAATAAGCCATCAGGGAAATAATGCCCAAAGATTTTGAAGAATTTCAGTAAATGTCTAGGAAAAACAGCAGGCTTCAGTTTTCAAACCTTTTGCAACCTGTGCTCATAGGTATTTTGGTTACACTTTATGGCATTTAAGAGTAGTTGTTGTCTTTTTTGTTTCTTGATTATACCTTATTTTGGGGACCAACAAACTTTTCCCGGGAGGGACCAGTTTGTAAAGGTTTAAGTTTTGTGGGCCATGCGGTCTGTTAGTTCTTCAACGCTGCTGTCCTGGCATGAAAGTAGCCGTAGGCAGTACATAAACCGTGGGCTCGGCTATGTCTCAATAAGACTATTTATAAAAATAGGCCCAGCCTTGGCCGCTGTGGCTCAGTTGGCTGAGCATCATCCAGCACACCAAAAGGTCGCCGGTTCGATTCCTGGTCAGGGCACATGTGCCCAGGTTTGGGGTTCGGTTCCCAGTCACAGTGCATACAGGAGGCAACCAATCAGTGTTTCTCATATTAATGTTTCTCTCTCCCTCTTCCTTCCTTTCTCTAAAAATCAATGGAAACATATTTTGAAAAAAAATAGGCCCAGGAGTTAGCCCAGACCATCGTTTGCTGACCCCTGCTTTATTTGAATAATTTCCATTCATGGAGGTTAAAAGTAGTCCTGAAAGCATTGTCGTTTTGCTTTCTATTTTGTTAGTTTCTTAATTGCATTAAAAAAATTAGGAAATTAAACTGAGACCAGAAATACATAGCTGTTGAAACTCTAATATTTGAAAAATATTTGTCCCTATAGGTTCCATGTATCAGTAAACTCGTTTTTAGAGCAGCACAAACCTGAAGTCGTAGAAATTCATGTTTCTATGACACCTGCCATGCTTGCCATTCAGACTGCTATCCTGGACATTCTAAATGCATGTCTAAAGGAGCTAAAATGCCATAACCCATCGCTGGAAGTCGAAGATTTGTCTTTAGAAAATGCCATTGGAAAACCCTTTGATAAGGTACTCCGTTTCTTTTCCTTCTTAAGCACAGTTTGTTATGTTATAATTTTAAAGAATGCCGGTTATTTTAATATTTGCAGTGTTCTTCATAGGAATTTGCTGTTGTTTATCATTAGATTGGAGGTGATTTAAAGTGCAGATAGCTTCTTTGGTTTACTAGAAAGTAATCATTTGTAGTAAAATACGTGCATTGGCATATAAGCACAATTCTGATTTTGCAGTGATTATCTCATTTTAAATATAATTAAGAGGAGCATAAATAACCTTTTTGCTCTTAAGTGACAGCATTAGGATATCTACAGGTAAAAGAGTTTTACATAAGACTGCTTCAGAATGTACAATCTGTTGTTTAGAGTAAAAATAATTTGAATGAGTTTTCATTACTGAGGAATGTGAAATTCGTTGCCTTAAAGTTACATTCTGGATTGAGACAATCGTAAGACTGTAGTTCAAGGATTTTTTATGCTGATTTTTTCATCATAGGTTAGTATTAATACCCATAGGTAAATGTCTGAGACTGAATTGTAGATCCGTAAAATGCTCACTTTTTAAGGATTCCAGGCGCTTTTATTTTTTCTTCATATTTTGGTAGACTAAGTTCCTTTCTTTAAAATTCTAAATCAGTTTCTTTGTCACTGGAAGTAATACAGAGTAATTATAAAAAAGGAAAAATTTAAACCCTCATTTCTTTGATTTCCCCCCCCCCCAAAATCGTATCTTTTACTGTGAATTAATGATATATAAAATGAATTTCCTCTGTTATTAAAGTAAAACTTATTATAATTTAGTGTGTGGTGAAACCACACACACACAAAGAAATCCTTCACTTTCTTTTAATAGAATGTCTATATCCTTAGAAAAACAAAACATAAGTCTAATATGTTTTGCACTAAATTTCTGTTTAACATCCCCTGGCTAGTAATAGTCAAAGTATTATTTTAGGTATTCTTTTAGTAACCAAACTAAATTTACTATAACATGCATCTTGTTAGAAAATTTAACTTTTTAAAAAAATATATATTTTATTGATTTTTTTACAGAGAGGAAGGGAGAGGGATAGAGAGTTAGAAACATCAATCAGCTACCTCCTGCACACCCCCTACTGGGGATGTGCCCACAACCAAGGTACATGCCCTTGACCAGAATCAAACCTGGGACCCTTGAGTCTGCAGGCCAACGCTCTATCCGCTGATCCAAACTGGTTAGATGAAAATTTAACTTTTATAGATGATTTTACAAAAGAGACAGGCATTATATGTCCCAGTTTGTCTAGAACAGTTCCAGTGTCTGCCTGTTATTATGGAATAATTATTAATAGTATCCTTTCATTTTAGATTGGACAATAAATTTGTTAGATAAGATGCCATGTAGTGATACTGCTTCCATGTCATGCTGCCAGTATTATCCTTTTTAGTTACATAGTCAGTTTATGAAGGAAGTATTCATGTATATAGTTGTGGATGGGTAGATATCTGCACTGTATTTACAGTCCATAAAGTTGTTGTGTGTTTTAGGCAACTTTTTATTATCTTAAAAAATAATCAGGCCCGGCCAGTGTGGCTCAATGGTTGGGCATTGACCTATGAACTCGAAGGTCACGGTTTGATTCCTGGTCAGGGCACACACCCAGGTTGTGGGCTCGATCCCCAGTGTGGGATGAGCAGGAGGCAGCCAATCAATGATTCTCTCTCATCACAGATGTTTCTATCTCTCTTTCTCTCCCCCTCCCTTCTTCTCAAAATCAATAAAAAAAATATTTTAAAAAATATTCAAATTTAGTCAGTTTGTTAATTTAACAATTTAGTCAATTTAACAGTTTAGTCAGTAATTTAACACTATTTGCCCATCCGTGAATCACACTTAAAAAAAAAAAAAAAAGTTAAGATCTTTTGCACCAACAAATTAAGGTACAATTATTTAATTTAATGCCATGTACTTTCCCTGGTTTATGCTCTTTGCTCCACTGTCCAAATGGATCCCTCAACTTTATCAGTCCAGGATAAGGTCACAGCTGAACTTGGCAAAAATTGAATGTCTGAGCTTCATGCTTTGACGCTTTCTAAAAAGAAATCATTGATTATCTGATGTTTATCAAGGCCTTTTCTCTTCTGACTAAAACTGTACATATGGACAATTATGAATTGACGCTATCTGATTATAAAGATTCTACTGATGAGCCACTCTGCATTGTATTTGAAAAATTAAACGTTTTTAGAATCTTATGAACTGAAATTTCTATCCACTTCCTTGGAAGATAATATTTGGGATATTTTTATTGTGATAAAATATACATAACAAATCGTTTTGACCATTTTTTAGGTATGTACAGGATGATATGTTTGAAAGTATAATCTGTATTAATAATAGCTGTATTGAACATATTCCAGCAACACTAAATCTTATTCTTGTTTTAGACAATCCGCCATTATCTGGATCCTTTGTGGCACCAGCTTGGAGCCAAGACTAAATCCTTGGTTCAGGATTTGAAGATACTACGAACTTTACTGCAATATCTCTCTCAGTATGATTGCATCACATTTCTTAATCTTCTGGAATCCCTGAGGGCAACAGAGAAGGCTTTTGGTCAAAATTCAGGTCGGAGATAAAAATACTAATATTCTCCTTGGAGCGGATTTGAATCTAGTTCTGGGTTTTGTTGAGGAATCAGGTGTGGGGAGTGTGCTCTATTCACCTACATGCTATACTAAGGCCTCAGATTACATTTTACACCCCTACCACCAGGATATAGGTTTTATTGCTAGCTAATGTTCCCGCCTACTTAACTTCTGTTCTCTCTAGTAATAAATATTCATATCCATTCTGGGAAACTTTATTTCTAGAAAAAAATCTGTATAATACAAGCAGTTCCCAACCTAGAAATAGCTTGCATTCTGGAAGGGTATATTAAGAATTTAAGATTCATTTTCCCTGCAGAAACAGTAAGGCAGTATGGGGTTTCATCAGCTAGAGTGCTGAAGACCCAAGATGAGATATTTGTAAGGAAACACAGCATGCACATATGGCTGGGCACCGTCTTGCTTTGCTGTCAGTCACATCCTTCCCTCACTGATGTGGCCCACACGGGTGATTTTCAAAGTGTGGCCCATGGGCCCCTGAGGCCAAGATTTAATAGGATTCATAATTGTTACTGCTTCATCAAGCATATTCTTGAGTGATAAACGGCAAATGCATTGAAATGAAGAATACATTGATGGTTAGTACACTTTGGTTCCACTGCCTTGATGGTGCCAAGGCACCAGCAGTGTTACGGACTAATGCTTTTGCACCATCATAGGAAATGTCAATGCAGTGGGAAAAAGTCAAATAATGAGTTAGTATTATTATGAGAATAGTTATATTATTATGAAGTTAGACCCTCTGAATATATGTTGGGGTCCCCCAAAAGCCTATAGGCCACACTTTGAAAACCACTGTTCTAACCAAACCGTGACAGAGGCCACAGGAGGAGGGAAGGTGTGGTTCAGAGAAGAACAAGATGGCAGCCAGGTGTATATATAGGTCATGGGACTATCAGAGATGCTTTAAAATTTGAAGGTGTTTTTTTTAAACTCTTTATATTAGGTTGGCTATTCCTTGACTCCAGTACCTCGATGTTTGTAAATGCTCGAGCAAGGGTTTATCGTGTTCCAGATGCCAAAATGAGTAAAAAAGGCAAAATGTCCGAAAAAGTGGAGATTAAAGAAGAGCAAGGTATCTTGTAGGCTTAAGTCTTTAAAAGTGTCTTTTATTTCAGTATTTGGTGTGGAATTGCTAATCAAGTTACACTGAAATTTTAAATTTTTTTCGCCATGTGAAAACGTGTACCTGTCTATTAAGTGTTGGTTATATGTAACATATGTAATGTACGTTGAAAGTATTCACCACAGCAAAAAACAAACAAAAGAAAAACGTATTCACCATGGCAAATCCTTAGAATCCATTATCAAGGAGTTCCAAGTAACAAAGTATCAAGGAGTGCCAGGTATCAATTGATTGTATTCTGACTGTTGCATAAGAAGTATAGATTTTTATTTTAACTTCAGAGTAATTACTAGTTGGTGCACTTGAAGTCTTAGTGGAACATTTTAACATCCCTTTAGTTTTTAGAGAACATTAATGTACTAGAATGAGGCAAATACAGATTTTATTCCAATATAATTAATATCATTAAGTTTTTAAAATTAAATTTATTGGGGTAATGTTGGTTAATAATATTATATAAGTTTCAGGTGTACAATTCCATAATACATCATCTGTATACTTCATTGTGTGGTCTCCTTGCATCACCATATATTTGACCTCTTGCCCCTCTGATAACCACCCTACTGTTATCTGTGTCTATAAGTTTGTTTATTTTGTTTGTTCATTTGTTGCTTTCTGTTTTATATCCCACATGTGAGTGAAATCATATGGTTCTTGCCCTTTCCCACCTGACTTACTTTATTGAGCATAATGCTCTCAACTTATACCAAACTAAAAAGTTTCTGCACAGAAGAAACCAACAGAACAAAAAGGCAACCAACTGAATGGGAAAAGATATTTGCAAACAAAGGGGCTAATATCCAAAATATGTAAAGAACTCATACAGCTCAACAACAAAAATCATTGGTTTCTTAAGGGTGGTATAAGGTTACTGCTTACTTTCTAGTTCAAAGATCTATTTTAAAACTTAAACATACTAGTGTTGTGAGATAAAAGTTTGACTGTGTCTAATTCTATTTTATGTTCAGGATTGTGAAGATCATGGGGATTTTAGAAACAGTGAATACTGTTCCTTTCTACTGATTGTTTTGTATAGTAGGTCATATATAGCATCGCAGTTGCCAACGATCACAGATGTATCTCCTATTAGTGACCATGAGTATCACTTTCTATCAAGGCATTATGAAAGTTGTATTAAGGTTGGTTTGAAGTGCCTTTGGTGTAAACCACAAGGCGTCTTTTTTCAAGGAAGCAGATTCTCCCTGGCATTACGGAGGAAGCTCAAAGGCATGGGCTTGTGGAGTGATGCTTGCGTTCTCTATTGATTTGAAAATCTTTGGAATACTTTGTGGGTAAAAATTACCACATAGAATGAGATTATCTTTTATTTCTCTACAGAAACAAAAAAGGAACTGGTGCTAGAAAGCAACCCAAAGTGGGAAGCGCTGACTGAAGTACTGAAAGAAATTGAGGCAGAAAATTCAGAGAGTGAAGCCCTTGGGGGTCCAGGTAGGAAAAGGAGATGCTGACATCTGCTTTCCAAATCAAGGCAATGAGTCTTTTTTATTAGCTCTTTAAAAATAGCTTACTACTTTGTTTATAAAATGTAGAAGAATCAAAGCCAAGTGGTCACAGAAATCTAGCAGCTACCCCCTATCTGTATGACTTTTCCAGGTTAAATCGCTATGTATTCATGGAAGCAGATTTTTTTTACTGGTTGGGTTCTCAGGAATTCTATTTAAAGACACAGCTAATCTCCACATATATATGTGCCAGGCTTGAAATCTGGGATCCCCCAGGAGCAAGCTAAAGGATCTTGCGTTTTATTTTCTCCACAAGTATCTTCTCAGGGAAACCTAAACTATTATATAGAGTAACATTGACTTAGCCTTACAAAAATTCCAACTTTTAGGGCTGCTTTCTTCAAACATGAGTATACTAGATTAACGTAGACTAAGCCTGAGCTAAATTTAAAAAGATAAAACCAAACAAAATAAAAGAAAACTAGATTTTTAAACTAATTGAGTCTTTGAAATCCCGCAAAGCGATAAAGGCAAGCACACAAGCCTTTTATTAGTAAATGTGTTGGTGATATTATCCCAGAACTTATGGTGCTGTGATTTCAGACCAGTCACACATGCTTAACTAGAAAAATAAAAAAAATACACAGAAAAAAAAGAGAAGGCAAAAAATTGTGTCTGGCAGCCATGTTATTAACATTGGCATTTATTAACAATGGTATTAACTTTGGCACATTTCCTTCCAGCCTTCTTTTCCTGTCATATGTAGATGAAATTTCTGGGTATAGAATTGATGAGTCAAACAATACTAACATTTTTAAAGTTCTTGAGACATATTACCACATTGATTTTATCAACTTTTGCTTCTTCTGGCAGTGTTAGAGTTTCTTTCTTTTTCACTTAGGTAAAAATGACTAGAGTGTCTATCTATTTGTGTATATATTTGCACATCCTATATAGTAAAAGGCTGATATGCAAATTGACCAAATGTTGGAATGGCTGGTTGTTATGCTGTACACTGACCACCAGGGAGAGCATCACTCAATCAGGAGCTGCCCCCTGGTGGTCAGTGCACTCCAACAGGGGGAGTGTCACTAAGCCAGAAGCCAGGCACGCTAGCGGGCTTATGGCTGGCGAGTGCAGGAGCCTCTCCCATCTCCATGGCAGCGCTAAGGACCCCTCAGGGGTCCCAGACTGGGAAAGGGCACAGGCCGGGCTGAGGGACCCTCTTTTCTCCCCACCCCCACCCCCACCCCCAGTGCACAAATGTTGTGTACCAGGCCTCTAGTATATGTATAATTTATCAATTTGATTGGAGGAAAATGTTATCTTGTTTTAAGTTTTGATGTTTGATAGGTTCAGTATTTTCTCAAATGTATTTCCTCTTTTGTCTTAGTTTTCTCTGCCAACTTAGGCTATCTCTTTAGTTTATATCATCTTTTTGCACAGTAAAGATACTAACATTTATCATTGTTGCATAACGTTTTTTTTGTCTTATTTTTAAATGTACAGGGTTTTATTCTTATAGAGTCAGTCTTAACTTATAGATAACGATCTTCCTGAGATTTTTTTTTCTGTTGCTTTTAAGCTTAGAAAATGTAGCCAGACAGATGAAAAAGAGTCACCTTTTTTTTATAATTTAATATTTAACATTTGACTCTGTAATCCATTTATTTATTTTGGTTTATAAGATTCTCTGGGAATTATTAATTAAAAAGAGCTTTTTAAAAGCCTCCATTATACAATGGCTCTCCTTTCATAAGATTAAACATACCTGGCTTCACCTTAAAGTTTTACATGATCTTCTGTCCAAGACCCTTTTTAAACAAATTATAAATGTACTGTCTTTAGCACCAAGAGATAAAATGTGTCTTCCTTGTGAGGAAAGGGGTGAGGGGGCCCATGGGGAATAGTGACATAACATTGTTTTCTAATTTTAGGTCAGGTACTTATTTGTGCAAGTGATGACCGAACGTGTTCCCAGCTAAGAGAGTATATCACTATGGGAGCAGAGGCCTTCCTGCTGAGACTCTACAGGAAAGCCTTTGAGAAGGAGAGCAAAGCTGAAGAAGTGTGGGTGGCTTTCAGAAAGGAGGATGGAGTGAAGAGAACTGTGAAATCTAACAAAAGACCCAAAGACCTCCAAAACAAAGAAAGAGCTCCTACCAAAGAAAGGGCTCTCAAAAAGAAAA
>PVJC01032338.1:0-19978 GCA_004026665.1 Murina feae
TAAAGCATTGAGATTGAAGGAGTGATCTACATAGTGACTATATAGTTAGTGTTAACATCTTAATAACAACAATGGTGATAGCAACAGCCTTACATTAAGATAACATTGGACTCTCATGAATTATCTCTTATGGTCTCCAAACAGTAACATTATAAGTTCCATTAATGTTCCCATTTCAGAGTCGAAGCTGAGACATACAGAGTGGGACACCTTTTCTAAAGTCACACAGCGAATGTGGTGGAACCGTGACTGGCTTGGAACCCCAGTTTCCTCTACATAGTAAAGATGGGAATGATCTGCCCCATCTACCCACAGTATTACCACGTGTCTCACAATAGTTAGGATGTAGAGAAGCTGGGGGACTAAAAGCATCATATAAATGATAGATGCTGTTATTATTGATCTTTCTGAGCCTTGGTTTTTACAGCTATAACATTTGTTCCAGTTAATCACTATTTTTAACACAGTAACATGAAACATTCATGTTTTCCACAGAGGCAAGTGATGGTGACAATCTGACATTCCTTGCTATGTGAGTGGTGTTTAGTGGCAATACATGGAAGAGAGAGTGGGGAGCGTGAAAGATGCAGCAATAAGAAAGCACTTAAAGATTTTTCTCTTATCTCATGCTCTTCTCCTCTCCCCCCTCCAAAAATAATTTCCTCTGGTCTGTAATTAGGCATGCTAGCACGAATTGCTAGGTGGCATCCTCAGTGACCCCATCATTTCTCAAGTGGCTGATATAATGCTCAGGGTAGGCCAGGTCTCAGGACCTAAGAAAGTGGGAAAAGTCAGCTTGTATGGGTTTTTCTTTAAAGGAAAGATATACAAGTATTCTAGAACATGTTAATTGATGCTGTTGTTCGATTCTGACTCAGTTCATGCTATATCTTAGGACATAAAGAGATTGGAAAAATCAGGTTTTATGACTTTTCCTTTGGAAAAAGAAAACATAAGTTATTATACCATATGTCAGTTGATTCTGAAGTTTAATTCAAACTTAGCAGGGAAACATTGATGACAGGTTTTTTTTAATTACATTTTTTAGTATGTCTGCCATCTAGTTTAACTCGAACATCACAAGCTATAGAGTTCTGATGTGTTTCTGACTTGCAAAACAAAATGTTTTATTTGGCTGCCAGGTGGCCGACGTGGAAGTTTCTGGCTGACTAGGCTTCCAAGGAAACCGCCTCGGAGCCACCAGAGGCCAAGATGAGCGGAGGTGGCGGACGTAGAGTCACTGCCTAGGCCTGGGCCTGTCTCTGATGATTGACAAGAACAAACAAGCGCTTCATCATGGGTGGATTTTTCTCAAGTATATTTTCAAGTCTATTTGGAACCCTGAAAATGAAGATTTTAATGTTGGGATTAGATGGAGCAGGAAAAACTACAATTTTGTACAGATTACAGGTTGAAGAGGTTGTTACTATTCCTACAATTGGATTTAATGATGAGACGGTAACATACAAGAACCTTAAATTTCAAGTCTGGGATTTAGGAGGACAGACCAGTATCAGGCCATACTGGAGATGTTAGCATTCAAACACAGATGCCATCATTTATGTAGTAGATAGTTGTGACCGAGACCGAATTGGCATTTCCAAATCAGAGTTAGTTGCCATGTTGGAGGAAGAAGGGCTGAGAAAAGCCATTTTGGTGGTATTTGCAAATAAGCAGGACATGCAACAGGCTATGGCTCCCTCAGAGATGGCAAATTCACTCGGGTTACCTGCCTTGAAGGACCAAGAATGGCAAATATTCAAAACTTCAGCAACCAAAGGCACTGGACTTGATGAGGCAATGGAATGGTTAGTTGAAGCATTAAAGAGCAGACAGTAATCCAATCACCTTTGCTCTTCTGAAATGAAGACCACATCCCATGTCCCTTTGGAAATAGTTAAGTGTGCTTCACACTACTAAATGTTAGAGCTGTGTATGATTGTTGGCATATACTGAACTGACTACACATTTGTAATAAATATAAAAAATAAGTATTTATTTAGAAGGTTATCTCATCGCGATTGAACCAACTGACTGATCTGTAGGATGTAAAACATTCTTTCCTTGCTTTCCTTATACATTAAGGTATATATTCTATTTGTGTGGAATTCTTATTCAAATATAGTCCCATTAAAGAATGCACTCTCATTGAGGGGAAAAAACACCCTATTTTTGCATGAGTGGTTGCAGATTGTTTGTATAAACACCAATAAGTACCTTAGCTCAGTTTTTTCCCCTTCTAAAATGAATTAAATTTTTTTTCAAAAATTAGACTCAGTAGGGTAGTGTAGGAACACAGTGTGAGTATTATAGTTTTCATTTGCTCAGTAACCACTTTATTTAAACTGTTTCATTTAAAAGCTTTTGGTTATAGGCATGAAATTGAAATAATTATTTTAATAGTTAAATTCACTGATGTATCTGTAATTGTTATTTTATAGTACTTTATAGTTGAAAAAATTCTATGTATATTGATATCTAGTCAATTTTTCCAAGAACACTGTGATGTAGATAGGACAGGCTGTAATTCAATGCTTTTGTTTTATGGACATGTTGAATCTTGGGTTGATAGGTTGGCTTGCCCAACTGCTAGTAAGCTGAGAGCTGGGCTCAAAGGGAGACTTCAGGGTCAGAATCTTGTTCCATGAACTATACCATATGTCAGTTCAAATGATATAACTCCCTACATAAAATTATGCCAACTGAAGTAGACTATACATTCAAAATAATGCCTGTAAATTTATCTGTCCATACTAGTAGAGGTAGTAAAAACAGTCCTAAATGGTTATATTTGATGAATTCACAGCATATTTTGAAAAAAATCACATTGAAGGAAATAAAGATATATTTTAAGAAGCATTGTAAAAAAAAGTTTTATTTACCTCGGAGAGTGACATCCATAGAATGTAACACTGAATCAGGGAACTTCTTTCTTTCAAGTGTATTTTATTGTTTTATTTTTGTTTTGTTTTGTTTTGTTTTTGTTTGTTTGTTTTACAGAGAGGAAGGGAGAGGGATAGAGAGTTAGAAACATTGATGAGAGAGAAACATCGATCAGCTGCCTCCTGCACATCCCCCACTAGGGATGTGCCTGCAACCAAGGTATATGCCTTTGACTGGAATCAACCTGGGATGCTTCAGTCTACAGGCCAATGTTCTATCCACTGAACCAAACCAGCCAGGGCAAGGGAATTTCTTACACATATACAATGTGGTTCAGCTTGGCATTAAGAAAGATCTAGAAAGTTTGAGGCTGTTCCTGCATGACAATTGCTTAGAATTACAGAGTGTTGCACACTAGATGGGCCCTGCACTCCTCACTTTGCCACAGTCCCTATCATTCTCTATTGCCTCTCAGCATGGTAGCCAAGTGTCAGTTCCCATTTAACCCCTTCCATCTTGACTATTTGCCTCCTTTACACTAATATTCTGCTCCCTATACTGAATCCACTACCTCTGTTTTTTAATGTAGCTTTTCTTGGGAAACAATATTTGCTACTATGAATAAAATCAGACCTTTCTCCTTCCTGTTGTTCTGAAGCATAGAGAATGAACCACTCATTCTGCCATTAATTCAACCTTTCCAATGTTTGTTCAGATACTATTTGTTTAGCATTAAAATCCTCCCTTACCACTCCTTCTCTTTTTGAATATCCTTTTATTTAAACTCATCTTTAGTGTCACCTCTTCCAGGAAGTCTTCCATAATCTTAACCACCTCAACAGACTGGGCTGTTTTTTCTTTAACTGTTTGCATATAGCACTCTGTTCATTTCTGTCAAAGAAGTTATCATTGCAATTACTGATTTACTTGTTTATTCCACTGAAATATAAACTTGGAAAAATCATCACCTCTCTGGATATGTCATAATATATCCAGTTGTCATGCCTTTGCATATGCTGTTTCCTCTTCCTAGAATGCCCTTTCCTATTTACAGCACTCTTCTTGGCACAACTAAATGCTATGCATCTCTTAGAGCTTCTCAAGCATTGCTTTTTTAGTGAAACTTTCAATGGAACCTTCATACAGGCTTGATTCCCCTAACCTACACTCCCATAATGCAGTTCTAGACATAGTACCTATCACAGTATACTCTATCTCTCACACAAGAATGTCAGGAGGTTCTTGATGCAAAGAGAAAGTCTTTATTCACTATAACTTTAGCATTAAGTAATATTCCTGGGATATAATTATATATATACACACGCACACTAGAGGCCTGGTGCACAGATTCATGTACTGGTGGGGTCCCTCGACCTGGCCTGTGGGGATCAGGTTGAAACCAGTTCTCCGATATCCCCTATGGGGTCCTGGATTGCAAGAGGGTGGTTCTCAGGTGTTGCACCCCACCATCAGGCTCCCTCCTCTCTGGTTTTAGGTGTGTTATCCAAGAACCACAACTGCCAAGTCACTGCAGCTCGGCAGCTCGGCAGTTCCTACACTGAGCATCTTCACCCTGGTGCTCAGTGCATGTCATAGCTACCAGTCGGGTGGTCAAACGGTCGGATAGTCACTTAGGCTTACACACACACACACACACACACACATTCACACATGGAAGGAAAAAAGAAGGAAGAAATTCCTTTGTGACAGAGTAGACTGATATCCAAGTTCTAGTGTTATCCTGTACTCTCTTCCTTTCCACTCTAAGTCCAGCTGGGCTACTGCTCATTGTTCATGGAATACCATTGATATGACCTGCCTGCTTTCCTTCCTTGACTGTCTAGTAATTCCTTATGAAACTATTATGTAGTATTTTATTTGGTCAGGCAACTTCTCAGTGGCTTTTCTTATTGCTTGAGTCTCCCTGTCTTGCATTTGGAAAGGTCCTAGGTACAAGTGTAGAGTTCTGTTGTGTAATTTAGTGTTATGTATCCCCTCTTGTTCTCCATCATATCACCCATCTTTTATCAGAATGGTATCTGTAATCATTCAGGCTCTTTGGGAAGCCAGTAACAAAAAAATTCATTTTGAATATGCTTAAACCAGAAAATAACAATTTAAAAAAGTTAGGTGTTCACCCAGATGTCATACAGGGCAATTAGGTCATAGAAAGGAGAGGTTTTCAACTAAACCTAAGGGACAATCGCACAAAAAAGCTTTGAAGTCATCATGATGCTCTCTTTACCTTAATATCTTCATCTAACAGCTCAAACTAAGCAACTTAATGCCCGATGTGCCAAGCCTAAAATTCCCAGGAGGGAGCCCTGATCAGTTTGGTGACGGCCACTGTTCCTTAGACCCATCAACTCCAGCTGAAAGGAAGTCTCATTTTTTTACAAAGGAGTTTCTGTGGTTGACATTTGGGAAGTAGGGGAAGGGCCAGAAAAGCTGTGTGGCCAGTCTATTCCTTGGCTAGACATTTGGGAATTGGAATCTACTTAATTGACAGTTGCTTATTAATATCTACCATATCTAACCCTAACCATTTTGGCTCAGTGGATAGAGCATCAGCCTGTGGACTCAAGGGTCCCAGGTTCGATTCTGGTCAAGGGCATGTACCTTGGTTACAGGCACATCCCCAGTAGGGAGTTGCAAAAGGCAGCTGATTGGTGTTTCTCTCTCATCCATGTTTCTAACTCTCTATCCTTCTTCCTTCCTCTCTGTAAAAAAATCAATAAAATATATTTCTAAAAAAATCTATTGTATCTAGATGCTAAAACAACGCAGCAATGAATACACTAGATTAGATCACTCCTACGGTGAAAACATTTTTTCCCATTCATCAACAAATAATTAGTGGGCACCTACTATGTACAAAGATTGTGCTGGGAACTATGATGAGGTAAAAGCAAAAGAGGGTGTTTGAACAAGTAAGTGTTACATACACCTGGCCAGTCTAGCCATTTTTGCAGACATTCACTGAGTATATTGCACATGCCATTGTGTTAGACTGGACTCTGAAGGTATAGAGACGAATGAGAAACTGTTGTGGTTATTAAGATGATCACAGACTGGGACAGGAGCTTGACACATAAACAGTTCATTTCAACCCAGGATAATTCAATATTTTCTGACAAAACTCTAGAAAAGTGGAGATGCCTACATGAAGCAAACTGTTTTATGAGAATCCAGGAAAGAGAGAGAGTATAGTTGGAAAAAAAAGTCCAAATATAAAGAAGAAATCTAGTCTCAGTGGATGTAGCTGGAACAAAGATGCAAAGCAGGAGGGTACAGGATAGATTTAGCAAATGGGGACAGCTAGTGAGGAATTTTAATATAGATGTAGAAGATAAACCCATAAATGTAGATAGGACTAGATAATAGCCTGTTGATAAGTTAAAATATTTTTGTTTAATAATAAGAAGTAACTGAATGTTTCTGAGCAGGCAATACCTTTTTAAGTGGTTACCTTAAAGGTGGGCTAGCTCTTCGTGTTCCTCCTGGTGGAGTGGGTCGGTATTGTTTGTGGGATGGAAAGAGACAAGGATCTGCTTAAAAACTCCTGCAATGGAGATTATCTTCTCCTTTAATTTCGGTTATATTTTCATAGCTCTTGAGGGACTGAACTTATATTGCAGCTCTCCATGTTACCGTGTTTCCAATGCAACTGCAAGGTCTTTGAAAATAGGAGTGTTGGTCCTTTTTGCATTCCCTAAAGCCTCACACAAAGCCCTGTTTAAAATGGGTTCTAAATAAATACTGAACGGATGCAAAAATTGATTGAGAAATGAATGAGTGAAAGAATGAATGGTTCTAAGAGAGGAATTTAGGTATCCCATCGATGAGTGTCCTTGCATTTGTTCACACCTTGAGCATCGTAGGGAGATCATGCAGCACAATACAAACATTGGCCGTTACTTTCTGTTTGAACTGTGTACTTTACTCTATTTCCTGAGCCTCTAATTATTTTTTTTCCTACTGAAATGGGGCTAGTAATTCTCACTATCTCACAGTAGTAGTGTGAAGAGGAGAAGAACCACCATGTATAAAGCACTTAGCTTGTTACTAGCACAAAGAGAGAACTCATTAAACGGTAAAGTTAATATGTTTTCAATAGCCTACTGGTGCTAGACAGGGCTGGAAATGGACTCTTGCCTTTTCCCATTCTTTTATTTAGTCAGTCATGCAGTTCGTGTTTGGTCAGAAATAATTGTAAATGCCCATTATTGGGCATGGAAGACACAGAGTGGAAAGATCCACTACCTCGCGCTGCAAGAGCTCCCCATATAATGCAGAAAACTGGGAAGTGAAAGGGCATTTTCATCACAGTGGGATTTGTGCTCCTAAAGGGAAATGCATTTGGGAGATGCACTGTTTGAGCACACCTGCAGGAGGAGAGCAGGTAGGGTGAGTTCAAGGACCTGTGAGTAATCCTTTTGGCTAGAGTGTCAAGGACAAGGAAGTCCTCATGAGGCTGCAGAAGAGAGATAAGTCAGGTCATGATAGACTTGTCAGTTTTCCCCGACTTTGAGAAGGGATTCCTAAACTCCCTACTGTTCAGCCACTCCAACCCCCAATATCTCTGCTTAAGGCTGGCTCTTTAGTTTCCTTTCTGACTCTGCCAAGTCACCTGAGTCTTAGGAAGTCCTGGGATTCGCAGAAAGCAAAGGCGGCACAGCAGGCTGCCCTTTGCTGGAATCCAGGCTGCCTCTTTAGGCTTATCTTTCCAGCAGGAGCGAGGATCCAGCCAGGGTTGGCTTGCTTCAGCTTGCCAGACTCATTCTGCACACGTGTTCCCTGAGAGCTGACTAAGAAGGCCTTCGCTGGTGGTGTTAAAAATCAATATTTTTCAATCTGTTTGGATATGGGGGGTCTGGTGCTGGCTGTGTGAGGAGAATCTGAATGGAACAAAAGAATCAGAGGCACCGACAGGTTTCACGGAGCACTGAGAGTCTTTAAAAATTAAAGTTTTGTTTTTCTCCCCAGAGTTTTGTTATAGTTCCCTGAACAATACCATCATTGTCTGTCATTAAGGACAGGAAAGACAGGGCTGCATTGCTGTGTTTCACGGTCCATGCTCTTACCCTCCGCGATGTCACGGTGTAACCAATTTGGCACAGGGTTCTTCCATTCATGCTTTCCTTCTTTGGAGTGCTAGCTGGGAAGACATTTTTTTCCCCTCTAGAGCAGCAGTTCTCAACCTGTTGGTCTCGACCCCTTTGGGGGTCGAACAACCCTTTCATAAGAGTCACCTAAATACATCCTGCATATCAGATATTTGCATTACGGTTCATAACAGTAGCAACATTACAGTTATGAAGTAGCAACGAAAATAGTTTTATGGTTGGGGGTCACCACAACATGAGGAGCTGTATTAAAGGGTCACAGCCTTAGGAAGGTTGAGAACCACTGCTCTAGAGTTGGTGAAGTAAGCCAAACATAACTGGGCTGGAGAGTGGGGAGAAAGGAAAAGAAGTTACTTCATCAGACTCACTCTCTGAGCCTGCTGGGAAGAGAGGAAAAACGAAGCCCAAATTAGGAGACATCCAGTCTGATGCTCTCCCTGAGAAGTGGGCATCATCCTCTGATGGGTCACGCTGAGTCTGCTCTGGCCACAGCAGTTGCCTTTGACATAAACGTCCGCGGACATTTATTTCCAGAATGGGTCTTGTCACTTGTCCCTGGCCACCCGGTTTCAGGATTTTAAAATATGCCTGAGGTAAGGTTGGGTACACCAATGCTCAGGTTTCTCCTTCTGGATTATCTAAAGCCGTGAGATCACCCTCTGCTAGGAGCTCATGATCTGGCTGAGACACGGCAGAAAGTAAAGTATGTCTTCTCAGGTGGTGACTACTCAATCTGACAGGGGATATGGAGATATTTGTTTGGAACTTGACCTCTGCCAGGAGCCTTACCTACCCAAGTTTACTTAATTCTCACTACCATCCAATAAAGTGTGTGCTATTATTCCTCTTTTGTGGGATGATAAACATGGCTCCGAAAGGCCAGTGATCTATAAATAATCACAAGCCAGTGCATGGGGAGATGGATTTAAATCTAGATTTATTGGTTCCTCTTTTTCCAGAACACACTAGCTCCTTTCCTCCCTCTTTCATCTCTCAAAGTACAATCTCTCTCTCTCTCTCTCTCTCTCTCTCTCTCTCTCTCTGTCTCTCTCTCTCTCTCTCTTTCTGTCCCTCCCCCCCATCCCCTTCTCTAAGGGCCCTTTTTTGTTTATTTGTTTTTGACCTCTGTAACTTGTTTTCTGAGGCCATTTCTTCTACAGCTCACTTCTTCTACTTCCATGAGTTTCTAAGTAAATTTTTCCTTTTAGTTTGAGTCTTGCCTCTGAATACTTTCTTAGCCAGACCCCAAGTACCAAGGTTGCTGAACCGAGGTCTAACATCTGGTGGCACTTCCCCACCAACATTCAGGCAAAAAAGTAGATCATTTGATTTGTTTTCTCACCAGTGCCTTTCTGGGACTGATGACCTTCTCCAAGTATCTGTAGGAGGGAAAATTCAGAATCTGTAAAAGAAATGTCAACACACTGGTGGGCTGCTGAGGGGGACGATACCATGGATATAAACCAAGGCTCATCTCTATTTACATTTTTCTAGTTCTCACAAACATTTCTGGAATGAGCCCAGTTTTAATAAACAAGCATGCGATTTCTCTTTAGTGCTTAAATACACTAGATGAAGATTTTGGAATCTGTTAGCAACTTGAGAGGGTTGAAATTTAGATTTTGATGACAAGAATGGGCTTTGGGGCACAAACAGATTTAGGCTTCATCTCTATATCAGCATTTTCTTGCTGCATTTTCCTGAGCAAGTAAGTTACTGCATATCTCCCAGTCTCCAATTCCTCAGAATGCTGATAAGATCACTTTTCATGCAGTTATTTTGATGGTTTAATGTGATCATTGATGTAGGTGCTTATAATAGTAACTATTACTATTAGCTTGAAATCAGAACATTTGAACTCTGATTCTGGTTCTCTTATTTGCGTAGTTACTAATTTTTATAGTCCTAATCTAATGCAAAGCAATGTAAAAATATGCCTCAAAAGACAAGACAAAACAATAAAAACAATGTCATAAAATAAGGGAGTTTAAGTTAGTTCCTAATATCTTCACTACCAAAATATTCCTTCTTTTAGTCTTCATCTACTACTTGAACTACTTTTATTAATATTTCATTTGTTTTTCTATTTTAAATTAATCAAATATATCTATATCTATATCTATATCTATATCTATATCTATATCTATATCTCACAAACAATAGGTATTAAGCCCACAATAGGAAGACTAAACAGAAACAAAGCAGTAGTAAATCTTATTTTATTTTTTTAAAATATATTTTTGTTGATTTCAGAAAGGAAGGGAGAAGGAAAGAGAGATAGAAACATCAATGATGACAGAGTATCATTGTTTGGCTGCCTCCTGCATGCCCCCCACTGGGGATCAAACCCACAACCAGGGCATGTGCCCTTGACCAGAATCAAACCCAGGACCTTCCAGTCCGCAGTCCAATGCTTTATCCACTGGGCCAAACCAGCTAGGATAGTAGTAAATCTTATTAATGACTCCATGTTTTCATTAACCCATGAGGCTTTGTCTTGTATAAATATTCAATTTCGAATGGCTTTTAAAAAAATATCTACAATACCTCAAGGATCCTTATGGATTCATTCTTGGATCCCAGGAGATTTGAGAACTTCAGGTTTGGCATTAATGGCCTTATCTAAAGTCCCTGCAGCTATATTAGGTCTTCAAAACCCTGGTCTGTCCTTAAATATTAAGGTTGTTTTCCCCTATTTTTTTAAACTTTCTAATTTCTGCTTAATGGATTCACCAGCATGTACCATGATTTCCCCCTTCTTTTTAATGACATGCACTTTTAGGGCAAGGGTGTCACTCTGGAGCCTTGCTCCTCAAAGTGAGGTCTGGGGACCAGCAGCATCAGCACCACCTGGCAGCTTGTGACATGCTGCATGTTAGACCTCACTCCAGACTACACCTGAATCTGTAACTTAGCAAGATCCCCAAGAGGTCTGGATAGGCATTCAGTTTGAGCAGCTCTCTATTAGAATCTACATCAGAACCGAGCATGCAGCAGGTCCCTGGCAAACTCAAATTCCTGATCTGTTGCCTTGCACAAGCCATTGAACTTCTGGGGGCCCCAGTAAAATAAGGATAGAAGTGCTCGCTTGTCTTACCTGGAGGTTTTGTTGTTCATTTCCAGGAAATAATCCATCATAAAATATTTCATCAGCTTGTTAACTGATCTACATGTTGTTTCATACTTATTGCGTAACACTAAGAATCAGAATGAAAAGCAGACCTTAAACATTCTTTTTACAATTCAGAAAACACTTCAAAATCATGTCACCACTCCCCTGCCTTTCCCCTGGGGATTGTAAATACCTCCTTCTCAGCTGTGTCCAGATCGCATTAGAGTTATCTGTTTACCCACCTGCCTCCTCTTGTGATCTATTAATTCCTTGATGACAATGATGTGGACACCATATTTGACTCACCTCTGCTTTCTTGCCTTCCTTCTCTGCTCCTTCACCTCCTTCCAGTGCCTAGAACAGAGCCGGCCCTCTATAGGTGCTCATCGGCTGAGCAAACATATGTAACACTATGTGACAGCATCTCTCTGACAAGCAAAACACAGCCAGTACAGTGGGTACCTGCGGCACCTGTTTAATAGGGTTGTTAAGAGAACCAAATGAGACTGGGCATGCGGTGGCCCTATGTGAGCTGTAAAACACTGGATAAAAATGAGCGCGTATTATTAGGCATATGTAATGTGGCAGGGTCTTACAGATGGCAGTCACCTGTTGTTAGGAAAACTGCCTTTAGCCAAAGCCCAAACGGCAGTGACTTCAGAGGCTCTGGAGGTGGTGAATTATTAGCTGTTGCCTCTGCTCCATCCTGCGCCAGACTTTTCATTTGCCACCTGGGCTGGGCCTCCTGCTGCGCTGGGGGAGCTCGGCCCCCTTGTTATGCTGGTGTGCACACCCTGCTTTCAGGAGCTGTGGGGGGCCCTCTGGGCACGCTGCATTTGGTTGGCAAGGATGCTCATCTGTGCCATGTGCTTGCTGCGTTTACATGTTGTGTTGCTTCATTAGGGAGACTGGCTCAGACTGTTTTGCTACAAAGCAATAAGGGCCGCACTGGGATAACATACTTGAATAGACATTTATTTTCTTATGAGGCAAATCAATGAGTAATTTTCTAGTTTGAATGCTATAGTTAACACTGTCGGGGGAAATGCTGTCAAGCATGTTCTATTCCAAGGTGGCCTGATAAAAGAGATGGTAAGAGTATATATCACTTAAGATTTCCAGAATGTACTTTTTTATTTTTTATTTTTTTGCTTAAATATTTTCAGGGTTCAGTTGCTCCCCACACCCTGACCCTGATGGGCAGCCCTCTCAGAAGGGGGCCATGTGCTTATGAAGTTAGCTTTCTTTGAATGCTGTGAAAGAAGAAGGCAAACAGGCTTTTTCCCAAATCAAATCCCAAACCCAGGTTCTATCCTCTACAGCAGCGGTTCTCAACCTGGGGGTCACGACCCCTTTGGGGGTCGAACGATCCTTTCACAGGGGTCGCCTAAATGCATCCTGCATATCAGATACTTACATTACGATTCATAACAGTAGCAACATTACAGTTACGAAGTAGCAACGAAAATAATTTTATGGGTGGGGGTCACCACAACATGAGGAACTGTATTAAAGGGTCGTGGCATTAGGAAGGTTGAGAACCACTGCTCTACAGTGTATCAAAGGCAAGGACACTCCACCTGCCCCTAATTGTCCCGCTGCTCAAAGCGAAGGAGAGACATGGATCAGGGTGTCTGTGTGTGATCAGCGCCTTGTGTTGTCAGAAACAGTGGAAGAGTCCAGTTGGCTTGATTCTCTTCTAGCAACAGAGTCACTTCAATTTGTGAGCTAAGAGGTCTTAAGCTTCAAGGTCTTATTTACTTATTGTTGACACTATTACAGACATTCCCTCCCCCCTCACTTTCCCATCTCCACCCAGACTCCCCTCAATGTCATGTTTAATTTTCAACTTTTATTCCAACATCCCAAAGCTGGAACCTTTCACTCAACTTCATCAAAATACAGAGGGAGAAACAAACAAACAAAAAAAGCAAAAAAGAAGGCTCAGCGAGGTTGGGTGACCTAGTTAAAGTCACACAGCCAGTGTTAGCAGAGCTGGGATGACATCCTCTCCTGGTGAATGAGCCCCATTGTCCTCGTAGAGAAATAGCAGAATTCATGGAGGCTGGGAGGGCACCGTTATTTTCATTGACGGAACCAAAGTCTGAGGCCAATTTGTAGCCGTGGAACATCGGGAAAGCCTAGATATTTTTTGAAGATCTTTAATATGAGTTATTCTCATCTATAAAACGAAGACACCAGTCATTATCTATTACAGGTTTTTGTGTGTATTTAAGATCATGTTTGTGACGTCTTGGTAAACTGCAGGAATGTTGTGGAGATATAGAGACGTACAAACAGATTCTTCCCATTCTGACACGTTCAAATTGTGAGATGTACACATTCATTACGTATTAGGAAGCATCCCGGTGTTACATTCACCATGAAAACTTGGAGAATATGGCCATCTCACATTAAAACTGATATTTCCTTACACTGAGGATAGCAACACAGTGTTTTATACCGACTTTAGAAACTCCTTAAGACTGTTTTCAAAGAAAGGTCCAGCAGCCACCTCCTCTGCCTGGGTGAACTGTGAATAATATCCGGACAGGCAGTTGTTTTTCCCTAGAGACAAAGGGGTCATTCATCTGATTTCATGGGAGTCTGTTCTTTGTGGCATATTCACCCGGGGAACTAGCTTCACCTTGTGCAAGATGACATCCTGCAGGTCCAAGCACCAAGGAAGGCAGCCCTGAGCTACGAAAACCAGTGTTGCTCTGCCCCCCTGGTCAGTGTACTGACTTGCTCACGCTACTGGATTTATAATGGTCTGATTTCCGGGCACTTCCTGGAGCTGAGCGTCTCTCTCTGAGCAGTTCTCACAGTCAGCTGTAGGTGGCGATGTTGCACCGAGAACCCCCTCCTCAGAGACAGTGGCTGGCGGAGGAGCATCTGCTGAGGCTCAACTCTGTGAATCCTGTTTTTAAGTACCTCTGGTTGGTCATAACCCAGCACTTCTGCTCCTGGGCCCTCTGCCTGCCCCATCATTCGCCACCTCTACAAGCCGGGAAGGAGTCTGTGTTCCTCCTCCCTCCTCCCTCCTCCCTCCTCCCTCCTCCCTCCTCCCATTTTTCCTTACAGTAGTCTGTGATTAATGGCAGCACCAGTGAACAAAGTGAGAGGGAGAAGGTGCTTGTGTAACGGGACAGCAGCCAGGTTAAATGCAAGCGGGTGCCGAACCTCTTTAGCAAGAGAGCATCCTTGCAAATTTGTTTTCCCTTTTCTTCCATAGCAGCCCCCTCCTCAGAGCGCAGGCAGGCTCAGCGACTTCATTAATCAAGGTGCTTTGCAGGGGCTGATGAATTTTAACAGCAAATTGTCTCTTACAATCCTTCGCTGTCATGTATGTCTGCGCACTGGTTATTTCATCCTCGCCAATTAGTCAAGGCAGCCGCAAAAGCCACCCTGGAGTTTATTAGCAGGAACCAGGTTTTCTTGTTCCCCTGGGGGGGGATGAGCTTTCTCTGTTATTTCCGACGTGAAGAGCCCCTTTGCTTTAGTGTTTTGGTTTTGGGGCACACCTAAGTCACTTCTTATCGCCCTCTCTAAGATCATTTATCCGACTTTCCTTAGATTTTATTGCCTTTCCTTACTGTAAGGACTGGAGTGCCTTGAATGGAAGGTTGATGGAAACAAACCTGGGTTAAGACACCTCTTTACCTACAGTGGTTCTGAAACTTGTCTGCATATAGAAATTATTTAGAGAGGATTTTACTTTTTATTTTTATGGTTGACAGTGTTATAGATGTCCCCCATCCCCCTCCTTTTGCCACTCTCTACCCAGCACCCCAGCTTCTCCCCCTGCTCTTCACTACCCTATTATCTGTGTGCATGGGCTGTGCATATATGTTCTTTGGTTAATCTCGTCCCATCCCTCCCACTCTCCTCTCCTTCCCTCTGAGATCTGTTAGTCTGCTCCTAGTATTCATGCCTCTGCACCTATTTTGTTTCTCAGTTTATTTAGAGAGTTTTTTTAAAAAGCACCCCTGCTCTCCATCCATAGCAAAGGCAAGTTATGACAGAATTTCTGGAGCTGTGGTGTGGACATGGATATTTTAAATTTTCCTCATATCATTTTGTAGCCTGGATTGACATCTGCTTTAAAAGTTTCTTGCTCACCTGGAGTTCATTTATAAAATGAGAGACTTCTGTCACTGATTTTTATGGTAATAGCATAATCCTCTTTAACTTCCAAAAGAAGGGTTTTGAGGAGCTGCACTGGATGAGCAAGAACATGTCTGTGGGGCTTCTGAGCTGCTGTAGACTGTTTCCCCAAGACGAACAGCTTTGGTGGCCAGATATTTGCATAACTCACTTCCTTTGGTCTTCTTTGACTTTATTCTATCATTTCAACAAGCATCTATGCAACATTTTCCTCTGAGCCAGATTAAATCTCTGCCATCATGGATCTTAGCGTTCAACAAATACACAAATTATATTCCATATTCCATTATTTTTATGGTGGACAGTATTACAGATGTCTCCTATCCCCCTCTTTTTGCCACTCTCTACCCAGCAACCCAGCTTCTCCCCCAGGCCTTCACTGTCCTATTATCTGTGTCCATGGGCTATGCATCTATGCATATATGTTCTTTGGTCCCATCCCTTCCACTCTCCTCCCCTTCCCTCTGAGATCTGTTAGTCTGCTCCCAGTATTTATGGCTTTGTCAAGAAAAATTTAGGGTGCCCTAAAAGCATTTCATGGAGAGACCGAATCTAGCCTGCTACTCATAGATGGCTCCCCCAGGAAGTGACATATACAAGGAGACCTGAGAGTTGATAGGAATTAGCCTGGCGGTGTAACCAAACAGGTCCGGGCTGCCTGTCACTACTTGAGCCAACTCAGCAGAGATAGGGTTGAATCATATATGAACACTTATTTCAATAACACTGGCAGTATGGGGGAGCAGCATGTCATCCACAAAATCTGCTCTGCCGCCCCACCATAATCCAGCTGCTTATATTAGGTAGAAAGATGAAGATTACATGGGGATGTAGGCAAAAGGGATAAGAATGGGTATGCAAAGTAGGCAGTTTACAGGTAATGCAGACTGGTTGCAAAGGCCTACAGGTATGCAAAGGGCTGGCACTTCCGGTTTCTGCAACAAAGTTGTTAATCTTTCCATGATAATAGGCAGCTCCCTTGATGTGGAGGATGGGAGCATTTCCAGGTGAGCTCCCAGGTCCCAGCCAGGTTAGCATGTACTTTCTTTAATCAGAACAAAACAATCACAGTTAATAGAGCATGATTAATCTACTCTAATAAAAGAGTAATATGCAAATTAACCATCACTCTGAAACACCTAAGCCACACCCACCAGCCAATCCATGCCCATCAGCTAATCAGAGCAACTGTATGCAAATTAACCCATCAAATATGGGTTACACATACACAGGAGAGCGAAGACTAAAGACACGTAGAAGGAAGCCAAGTGCTGCAGAAGGGAGCCAAGCAGTGGAGAAGGGAATGGAGCTGAGGCAGCAGAGATGGTGAAGAAGAGAGGGAGAAGAGGGGGGATCCGAGGCAGCAGAGAAGGGAGCTGAGGCAGCAGAGATGGGAGCCGAGGCAGGCTTCACTCCTTTCTCTGCTTCCCTCTGGCTCAGGAAGCCCTATTCTTGCAGGAATCTTCCTCCAATGGGCTACTAGATTAATATTTCTTATAATTATAGCTGGTCCCCAATATTCCATTTCTGCCCCTAACTGTGGGAGGTGGGATGGGGAGAGGGAATGGGTTAATAAGGAAAGAATAATCTGTGCAGGAGGCCAGCAGAAACGGGGTTTATTATAGGTATTGAAAGTGGAGTCTGAGGCTAAAGGGACCAGATTACATGACTTTGTCGGTCATTTTTGGGACTTTATTTGAAAGTTAACAGGAGCTATCGCATAATTTTAAGAAGAGTTAAATGCTTAAACTAGTGCTTTTTAAATTGTTACTTTATGAGAATTACCAAAATGGCAAAGAAATAACCTAAAAAACATAAAAGCAACAGTGCCAAGAATGGATAAAATCAACTTTTTCAGAAATTAACCAAAGGCTTACAAAAACGTGAGACTGTTTATTTAAGAAAAATGATTGATGCTCAGTAAGAACAGTGAGTTTGCTGTACTTGAATGTGCCCTATTCCAGTCTCCCACTCCCCAGCTCGCCAATGGTTGTGAAAACTAGCAGGCTTGAAAGCCTGGTAGCTAAGAAATCCAGATGTCTGGCAGCCACTGTAGGGACACACAGGGTTTGGAGCCTCTCAAAAAGCTCTACTCTCCAAGGCATTGTCACCATTTGACCTACCTGGCAGCTTCCTGCAAAAACCCCATCTGACCCAGAGATTGCTCTGTGGGCATTGGATGACAATCACTGGCAACTGTTTAACATCACCAATGTCTAAGGCAGGGCTGCCAGTTGAGGCAAACAAGAGACAGGATAAGTAAAGGATAATCTTGGGATTGAGATAACTATAGGGGCCTTTGGAAAGCTCAGATGTATTCCCGGGGATTTATAAGGCCATGCCCATGTACGGGGCTGTATTCAAAAAAAGACCCAAGAAGGCCCTAATTTTCACCTCTGGCTGACTTTGAGGGTCTGTTTGAGCAGGAAGTAAAGGCTGAGACGTGTAGACTTTTGGAGTGCTGAAGATGTGCCCTATAGCAGAGGTAGGAGACTTTTATTTCAAGGAATTTAAGAAAATCTTTGTCTAATCATTAGCTGACCATTGAGATAACCAAGCAGATACTTTAGTCAGTGCTTAGACGTAACAAGGAATACGGAATTTGCAGAATTATATCAAGGAATTTATTAAACAAATGGCAGCAGCAGCAATAACATAATGCAACAGCATAAAACCCTGCAGGGCAGTGGGGTTCTGATTCCCACGGTTGCCACAGCATATAATTTATAATATCCACTTTTAAGCCAAACACTTCGAAGACATGCAAGGAAACAAGAAAGTGTGGCCTATACATGGGAAAAGAAGCAGTCAGTAGAAACTGTCCCTGAGGAAGTCCAGAAGTTAGACATTAACCATTATGAATATATGTACAAAGAATCAAAGGAAGCCATGTTTAAAGAATTAAAGAATGTGTAAGAACAATGTCTCTCCAAGTAGAGCCTGTCAATGAAATGAGAGAAAATATTTTAAAGAATTAAATAGATCTCCTGGAGTTGAAAGTATAATAATTGAAGTGAAAAAAGAAACACTAAATGATTTCAATGGCAGATTTTGCTATCAGAGAAATTGGAATATCCTATTTCCCAGTGGGTGCTGTGGGCGGGGTCCTTACATCTATAGAAAAAGAAATTTCTCAGTTGTGCATGGGAGGATGAGTGATTTTTATTCGCATAGAATTATATGCCTACATTTCCAAAGTCCCATTTCAGTCATAGAAGTGTAGTGGGGCTTTCAGTAAGGCTAAAAGCATGTGTCCGGAGTTTCTGTTCCATGTTACAGCTGGGTCCAGTTCAGCATGGGGCTAGGTACCCACCATTAGTCCATTGTGTGGAGGGATCTTCATGGGCCACGTGGGTGAATGCCAGGAAGCAGGAGCAAGAGAGCCCTGCAAGCCAGGAGTCAAGCTCAGCGTGCCAAGAGAGCGAACTCCTTTGTTCAGGAAATTAAGTATCCCAAATTTCTGCATGCTTGCAGTGGCTACTCCCCATTCAGGCCAGTAACCTGTTCCCTGGTGTGACTGACAGCAAGCATCTTTCCTGTGTCCCCCAACTTTATTGGACATGCATCTATTCTCCTCCCTCTCCTGTACCTTCCCCAGTGATCTTTGGGGAATAGACCCTTGGCTTCCTGAGTAGTGTAAAGCTTTAGCTTCCTGGGAAAGTTGCCCAAATGACATGTCTATAATATTTGGCCTTCGCCCTTTCCTCCTTTTCTATTAAATAACTAAGTCAATTACAACAGTATCAATTTGACCTGGTAGAAGAAAGATTCAGTCAACTGAGATTATACATTCTGAAGATCAAATAGAAAAAAATAATGAAAAAAAATTCCAGAATCTAGAAGACCTGTGGAACACACCATGAAGCATACAAACACATGAATAAGAGTAAACTAAGAAGGGGAGAAGACAAAGGGGTGGGCAGAAAGAAGATTGGAATAATTCACAGAAATTCTCTAAATTTGATGTGAAAAATCAATTTATGCATTCAAAAAGTTCGTGATTTCCAAGTAGGCTGAACTCAAAGAGCTCCACACCTAGATGTCATATTCAAATTGCTAAAAGCCAAAGACACGACAAGCACCTGAAGCAGTAAAAGCAAAACTCATTGCATGCAAAGGTTCTTTAAGAAGATGAAAGTTGGCTTCTCATCAGAAACCATTAAGGCCAAAGCAAAATCCATATGGATTTTTGGTTGGAATTTTTATCTAATTCAGCACCTTGAATACATCATCCTACTGCTTTGGCCAACTGAATGGGACTTTGCATTTTCCCATAAAAGCAGGTGCTATTTAGATGAATTCATATAGCCTCTACCTGAAACCTATAATTGTAATGTTTGTATTTGCAGAAAAAGACCAAAAGATAATCGAGAGAAGTATGCATTTAGAGGAATGTTTATAATCAATCATACTGCATAGAAATATGCTTGATTTTTTTGCTACACACAAAAAAATGGAGCAATTATAGGCTAATGGCACCAATTTGAAGAGTTTTGAGAGGTTACTATTAAACCAGTACCATGTAAAGTTGGATTTTAGAAAGAGAAATGGACACAGGATTTTTTACTCCAGTGATTCCCATGCTAGGGTATCTGTGCCCTTCAGAATCCCAGAAATGCAGAGAGGATTTATTGTGACCTATTTCCTTCCTTCCTTCCTTCCTTCCTTCCTTCCTTCCTTCCTTCCTTCC
>PVJC01032339.1:0-20033 GCA_004026665.1 Murina feae
GGACCCAGGGGCTGCGGCCTCTGCCATCTTGCCTGGGCTAATTTGCATACAGTTGCTTTGATTGGCTGGTGGGCATGGCTTATGCATCCTGAAGAAATGGTCAATTTTAATATTATGCTTTTATTAGATTAGATGACTATTCTGTAACAACCAATTTGTACTTATTAATCCCTTCACCCTGTTAACCCACTCTCCCAACCACCCTTCTCTCTGGCAACCATCAAAATGTTCTCTGTATCTAGAGTCTGTTTCTGTCTTGCTTGTTTATTTATTTTAAATTCAATTCTTGATATGTATTTCTTGCCTTCATCTCCTCCTCCTCCTCCTCCTCCTCCTCCTCCTCCTCCTCCTCCTCCATCTCCTTGTGCTTTGTCCTCTTCTTCTTCTATAGAAGACCCTTTAACATTTCATATACTACTGGTTTTGAGGTGATGAACTCCTTTAGCTTTTTCTTATCTGAGAAGTTGGTTCATGGGTTGACCAGCTCAACCACCGACCCACCCTGCCCAGGCACACATTTACAATGTTGATGTCTATTGCTGACAGTTGAGAAGTACTGATGTAATTTCTTGATGGTTCTGGTTAATCTTCATGATGTAAAGCCAGTGTTAGCATCTTAGGTTCAAATAAAAAGATTTTTGAGAGTGAAAGGAGGCTTTATATTATATTACATCAAGACAACCAGCAAAGACAGAGTTTGTCTTGAGGAAATTGGAACCTATTGCCATCAAGCTTGGTTAGAGTTCTCAGACCATCTTTCCTAATTTTCAGAGACTATGAATGATGGATACTGTAATTTGTTCACCTTAAAGAAATGGGGGTTGTTAAGAAGACTGAGGAAAGAAGAATCACCCCTCCAAAGTATCATGTAGTAGAAAAAACATGAGTTTAGAGTTAAGTTTTAATTCCTGTCCTGAAAATCACTGTTACTCAACCTCTCTTATCTTTGGGTTCTTCTTTGTAAAATGGTAACGACATAAGAATGAAATAAAATACAGGAGAAAGTGTTTATCTCTACTATTACCAGAAAAGATACTCAATACATTTTACTCTGCTCAGATAAGAAGGTAACTGAAGGAAAGGGATTTGACCTCATATTGATTAAGGTCCAATTCTCTGACCCAACTCATAATTCTTAATATTGTATACTTCTTTTATATTTTCTCCATACCGTCTTTCTCAATACATTTACATTTGTTGCTAAGAGCAATCCTGTGAGTTAGGCAGGGCAGTTATTATTATACCCATATTAGAGACAAAGAAAGTGAGGCTCAGAGAAACTTTCCATGGTTAAATGTTAGGTCCAGAACGTAAATCCAAGTCTCTTAAGTCTTGGTCCAGGGTTTTTTCTAATGTGTCATGTTCTACCTGGCTCTTTCTGGTGAATTAACTTTGGTCTCCAGGCTTGAGATAATACCCTGATTTAAATAAAAATGTAAACAACATTTTGATAAAATATTTAAGGTGTATTTGTTTGTATAACATGCTTTACTTTGTTTTTTGACACAACTGAGGTGTTGATATAATTCTGGAAGTAGCTAAAAGATAAGACCATAATCCTTTCAGAATCTGCATTTTTGTAGTTGCTTTTCCCTGAATGCTAGATATCCCTCATATAGTTTTCCTTCCACCCGTTATTCAGTCAGAGCAGTTATGCTCTGAGAATTCTGATATCACATCCAAAATAAAATTAATAATTTCTATCTGTGATAAAAAGTACATAAATTATTTCAAAGGCAAATAAAAGGCAAATCATGAGTCAACTATTCTTTAGGATTATTTTTCAGTGCCTTCTTCAGTTGATAGCAGGAAAAAGTGAGAATTAATCCTAAAACCTTCGGGGCTTAGCAGTCAGGACTTTGCTAGTTTTTTAACAACAACAAACGCAAGAAAGGGAAACAGGTGGACAATGTTCCAAGTCAATGGGAGTGGCTCATGCCTCTCTAAGGTGGTGGACTGACCCTGAGCACAGGGAGGGAAGGGATCACCCATGTTGTTGCAGGTTCAGCCCAAGTAGCTTTGAAGTGTCTCAGTAAACACTGGACCAAGTGGGTAGAAGAAACTATTTACTCTGCAGGATTTGGGAGAATGGTCTCAGTGAATATAGAATTCATGTGGAAAAAATTTAGACATATTTTTTGGTTTATTTTTTAAAAGTTATGGCATTATTGAGCTATAATGCACATACCATACAATTGACAAATTTAAAGTTTACAATTCAGTATGTTCACAAAGTTGTGCAACCATCACCACAATAAATTGTAGAATATTTTCATCACCCCAAAAGAAACTCTTTGCACATTAGCTATCATCCCACAATCCTTTCATCTCCCCAGGCCTAGGCAGCCACTGATTTATTTTGTCTCTGTAAATTTGTCTATTCAAGGTGTTTCATTTAAGTGAATCATACAATCTCTGTTTTATGTGTGTGTGTGTGTGTGTGTGTGTGTGTGAGAGAGAGAGAGAGAGAGAGAGAGAGAGAGAGAGAGAGAGAGAGAGAGAGAGAGAATTTCTTTGGAATAATACATTTCTTATAAAATGACTTTTAAATTAATTGAATTAATTTTAAATGGTCACATTTGTTATTTAGGTTGTATGGGACTTTTGAGCTTAGTGTTTAGTTAGAGGTGATTGCTGACAAGTTATGACATGACAGTAAAAGTCTGTGTTGAGTCATTCAAGTTGTAATTACAACACATTGCTTCAGGGAGCAATTTCTGGAAGAAGTTGCCACATAAACTTCATCTAGTATGAGAGTATACTCACCATATAGTCCCACCCAGGAATAAATCCTGTACCAGAACTATAACAAAAAACAAATTGTCAAAGACCAGCTCTAACCTCCCATACATAGTAAACAGTAAGACTACTGAACAAAACAGTGCAACAGCTCTTTTCAGTGGTTGGAGAACAAGGAGCATAGAACTGTGATCCTTGTGAGAAAGGAGGCAACTATAAGTCTTATGATCTTCTTGGCTTTCTACCCAGAGTCAATTTCCAACTGTGGAACAGAAAGGGAAACCCAACAGCTTCTGGAAGCCTCAGTCTGGGGAGGCTGAGGCAGCTACAAGCTACAGGGCAGAATTTTGGAAGGGAGGCACTGTATAAGAAAAGAGCTCCATAAAAATGCATGGGATCCAGTCTTTATTCAGTGCTAGACTGTCCATGTGTAGAATAGAGTTCACAAAGATGGACAAAGAATGGCCATGGAACTATAAATGGAAATATTCCCAGAGTTCACTAAGGATAGGAAGACTTTTGAGTTCTGACCATCCAGTGTGGAGAGCTTTTGATGACCACCTGGAAAATGTAATGAAGATCCTAGGAATTGTGCCTTAGAAGCAGGGGTGAACTAACACCTTGAATGGAAGCTATTTTAGCAAAATGTATAAATAGCCTTGGCCAGTTGCTAAGTGGTTAGAGTATTGGATCAGGGACCAAAGGGTCACTGGTTCAATTCCTGGCCAAGGGCATGGTCATTTGGTTGTAGGTTTGAACCCCAGCCCCAGTCAGGGCAGGAGGCAAGCAATTGATGTATCTCTTATCAATGTTTCTCTCTCTCTCCCTCATCCTCTCCCTTCTTCCACTCTTTCTAAAAAAAAATCAATGGGAAAAATTTCCTCAGTGAGGATTTTAAAAAAGTATAAATAGACCTCAAAGGTAATGAAACTGAACTCTAACTTGAATTGTTTAACTCTTTAAAGGAAGAAAACAACATACAAACACTTAACATAACTTTCACAATATCTAGCATACAATGCAAAATTAATAAAAAAGCCCAAAAGAAGAAAAATAGAGCCCAATATGGGGAAATAAATGAATAAAAAAGATCCAGAAACATTGAAACATAAAAAATAATATTTTAAAGGCAACCAAAAAGAAGACATGATATACAAAGAAGCAAGGAAAGAAATTATAGCAGATTTCTCATCTATAATTATATAAATCAGGGGACAGTGGAAAGACATTTTTAAAGTGCTGAAAGAAAACAAAAAGCTTTTGATCTAAAACTTATAAACAGCAGCATTGCTCCTCCAAAGAAAACCAAGTAATGACATTTTCAGAAAAAAAAAGAGAACATTTGTTTTCCACAGACCTGAATGTGATAAAAGTTAAAGGAAGTTCTTCAGGTGAAAAGGAAATGATACCAGATGGAAATATGGATCAATAGAAAGAAATTAAGAGCAGTAGTAAAGCTAAATATATACTTACCTATAAAGAACCTTCCCTTTAATTTTCATATTTTAAAAGCATTTAATTGCTCAAAGCAAAAATAATACAATGTATTTTTGGAGAAGGATCCATATGTAGAAATAAAATTTGTAACAATAGCAGCACAAAGGAGAGGAGGAAGGGGAAGCAAAAGAAATAATACAAATGACCAATAAACACATGAAAATACGTTCAACATCATTAATCAACATGGAAGTATAAATTAAACTATTATGAAATGCCACATGCCTACTCAGTTATCTACATTTAAAAAAACTGGCCATGCCAAGTGCTGGTCAGGCTGTAGAACAATTGGAAGCATCATGCATTGCTTTGGGCAATAAAAATGGTATAATAATTTTGAAAAATAGTTTGATAGTTTCTTATAAAGTTAAACATACAATGTGATTCAAGAACTTTACTCCTAGCTTTTTACCCCCTCAAAATGGAAAGTTAAGTTCACAGAGACTTGCACATGAATGTTCTCGGCAACATTACTTACCATAGCCATGAAAATGTGATAGATAAATAAATGAGTGATATCATATTTATAACATAGAGTGCTACTCATTAACAAAAAGGAAATGAAGTACTGTGCATGCAACAACATTGATAAATCTCAAAAATATTAAGCTTACAAGAACAAAATTTTAAAGAGTACACACTGTAAGATTCCATTTATATAAAACTATAGAAAAGACATTAATTTACTAGTAAAGTGACAAGACGAAGGTCAATGAGTACCTGAGAACAGGATGGGGGCAGTGCCTGCTTGGTTGGCCTGGGCTTCAGCGCTCAGGACCCAAGACCAGAAAGTAACTGCACTCATTCGCTAATTTTATTCTTGATCTTGTATATACTAATAGTATTTATTTCTGGTCTGAAGGAAAGCATCCTTGAATTCATTTGGCATGGTCCTTCTTGCTCATCTTGGAAACAGGTCCAGTCTTTTGCAGTTTATTGTAACTTAGGTGTAACTTAAGCAATCATCTGAATTAAAACAATTATTCTGTGAAATAAAAATAGTATGTGAACATAAGCATAGAGACAGTAGGATAATTAACAAAATCTTAGAACACGAAACACCTAGAAATTACTTTTCCTAGTATCTGAAGCCACAGAAGATGAAATTACTGTTCAAAGTCATAAAACTAGTGAAAGGCAAAGCCTTGATTTTTAAGTTAAAATGTCCACTTTTAATTAATATTTAACTTATGAATATAATCCTCTATCCCTGCTTCTTCTGACTCTGTCCTTGTCCATTCTGCTCTTGTCTAGATGGGGCTTCTAACCTTTCTTTTGCCTGTTTCCCCTGCTCTCACCTCCTCCTTTGATTAGATTGCTCCCTCATCTGGAATACCCTTTTGATTCTCAGCCAATACAGATGGTGAAGAAAAGTTGCCATAATGTTAGAGCACCACCATATGCTTCTCTTTCTTAAGAAAAATATATCAACATATTTAATAAAATACATTCACCTGTATTATTTTAATCTAAATCTGTATGTTCATTTTTCATGTTATGTACTAAATTGTGTTCCTCCAAAATGTATATGTTAAAGCCCTACCCTTCAGTGTGATTAAATATGGATATAGGAGCTTGAAGGAGGTGACTGAGTCAAATTAGATCATAAGGAGGGGGCCCTAATCCAATAAAACGAGTGCCCTTATAAGAAGAGGAAGGCACCAGGAGTGCGAATGCATGGGGAAAAGGCCATCTGCAAGCCAAGGAGAGACCATAGGAGAACCAACCCTTCTAGGATCTTGATCTTTGGTTCCCAGCCTTCAGAACTGTGAGAAAATAAATTTCTGATTAAGTCACGCAGTCTGTGATATTTTGTTATGATAGCCTTACTGGACTAATACAATTTTTTGTGAGCCCTTTCTTAGAATTCATCTACTTCAAGAAAAATATAGCTAACCCATACTTATTGTTTTCTTTATCTTTAGTATCTATTTTGTAATTTATTATGTTTTATTTGCTTTTGTTTTTTATGGGCAGTTATGTCATAAACTGTATATAAACAATGCGTTTAGAAGTTCATTATTTATTGTCCATTTGCATTTCTAATGTAAATTAGAATTATTTGTTGGTTTGACCTGAGATTTATGAAATCTGAGTTTAGGCATTGCTCTAAGACAAATGTACTTAAGACAAATGTACTTAAATTGAATAGCTGTGTTTGAACTGTACAATTGACTTAATTATAAAAAACTCATCCTCAGTCAATACATTCATTAAAAAATTATCCAGTAAAACACAAGGTCTTAAAATAACAACTTGTTACTTTTTGTAGTACAATAGAAACCAGACTCCAATTAGTATACTTCCTCCCCCCACCCCAGTCCTTCAGTTGTCTTTTGTACAAAAATTATTTTATAATTCTTTAGATTTATATAGGCACATCTTATCTCCTGTGAAGACACAACATCACATCTTTTATTTTTTTTGCATTACATTACATTACATTACTTACTGAAGATTGAGTGCAAATGATCATAAAAAGGTTCTGCATGAGGAAAACTGAGAGAGAAAAGTATTGAAGAAAAAAGAGACCAGCAGTAAGAAGGAATGGTTGATGGGAAAAATGAATGGAGAGAGAGGGAGGTAGATGCTTGGGAGGACAGGACTCTGAGATTGAGAGAAGTATTAGCTGTTGATAGTTGAAGGGCATGGGAAAAGAGATATGTCTAACAAGTAATATTTGAGTGAATTTCAGTACATTTCTCTGTCTCTGAATTAATCACTAAAATGGACAGTGCTATCTGAAGTTTTTGGATGTATGGAGTTGCTTTGTTAGGCATTGACGAGGACATGAAGAAAACCCGTGCTGCATAAGTAAAAAGAATGCCTAAATATGGAAATCTCCACAGCATTCCTGATGGTAATGAAAAATCAAGAGCTCTATAATATATTCAAAATAGCAACATGAGAGTGTTGTCATATATACCGCACTATCTGATTCCTTGATTTGTTGTTTAGAAAAGTATTCAGAAAGACAATAAGATTGGAGCTAAACTCTGGCATAAAATTTAAGTAACTAAGGAGAATGTCAAATATTTGTTAGTCACCAACATGGAAACTGCTTTCAAATAATATGAAGGACAGCATATTTTTATTGTTCTGAATCTAGTTGAAATTATAATTATTAAATAAGGGTAAGTGTATAGAAGTGTTTGAGAAACTGTATCATGTCTCTGAAGTATTCATTTTATGACTATATCACAATTTGTTTATGCATTCTCTTTTTTAAAAAATATATTTTTAAATTATTTCAGAGAGGAAGGGAGAAGGAGATAGAGATAGCAACATCAATGATGAGAGAGAATAATTGATCCACTGCCTCCCACCCCCCAAACCTGGGCATGGCATGTGCCCAGATCTGGAATAGAACTGTGACCTCCTGGTTCCTGGGTCTACCCTCACACACCGAGACATACTGGCCGGGCCTGTTTATTCATTCTTGTATTGATGAAAACCAAGGTTATATCCAGTATTTATTTGAAATGAATAAAATTCCTATGAACCTTCATATATAAATTCTCTTATAGATATATGTTTTCATTTTTGTTGTATAAGTACATGGGAAGGATTAGTAAGGTTGTATGGTAAATCAATGTTTGACACACAAACCACACACACACACACACACACACACACACACACACAAAAGCCTAAGCAACCAAACAACCAAACGACTAGTTGACTAGTCGCTATGATGCACACTGACCACCAGGGAGGCAGATGCTCAACACGCAGGACCAGGGTCCCTCCTGTCTGGATCTGGCCTGGGGATCAGGCTGAAACCGGCTATCTGACATCCCCCAATGGATCCTCAATTTTGAGAGAGCTCAGGCCAGGCCGAGGGACCCCACCAGTGGTGCACAAATCCATGCACCTGGCCTCTAGTAAGTATTCCCCACCCCCCACCTGATTTTGTCCCCTTTAGAATTTTTGCCCATTGAGTATGATGTTGGCTGTCAATTTATCCTATATGGCCTTTATTATGTTGAGGTATATTCCCACATTGCTGACAGTTTTTATCATGAATGGGTACTGGATTTTATCAAATGCTTCTTCTGCATCTATTAATATAATCATGTGTTTTTTATTCTTCATTCTTTTTATGTAGTGTATCATGATTATTGACTTGAGGATGTTGGCCCAACCTTGCATCCCCATAATAAATCCCACTTGATCATGGTGTTTGATCTTTTTAATGTAGTCCTGGATTTGGTTTGCTAATATTTTGCTGTGGATTTTAACATCTATTTTCATCAGGGATATTTGTTTATAATTTTATTTATTCATAGTGTCTTTGTCTGATCTTAGAGTCAGGATAATGGTGACCTCATAAAAAGAGCTTGAAAGTGTTCCTCCCTCTTGAATTTTTTGGAATAGTTTGAAAAGGATAGGTGTTAGTTTGAATGTTTGGTGAAATTTGTCTGTGAAGTCATTTGGTCTAGGACTTTTGTTTGCTGAGAGTTTTTTGATGACTGCTTCAATTTCATCAGCTGTAATTGGCCTATTCAGGTTTTTTAATTCGTCCTGATTCAGTTTTGGAAGATTGTATGTTTCTAGGAATTGATTTATTTTACTGAGGTTGTTCAATTGACATATAGTTGTTTATAATATTTTCTTACATTCCTTTGTATTTCTGTGATGTCAGTTGTATCTTCTCTTTATTTTCTGATTTTACTTATTTGTGTCCTCTTTTTTCTGTATGAGTCTGGTTCAAGTTTTGTCAATTTCATTTTTCTTTTCAGAAAAACAGCTCTTGGTTTTATTGATATTTTGTATTTTTTTGTTAGTTTCTATGTCATTCATTTCTGCTCTGCTGTTTATTACTTCCTTCTACTTATTCTATTCTTTGTTTATTGCTCTTTTTCTAGTTCTTTTAGGTGTGGGGTTAGATTTTTTATTTGCGATTTTTCTTACTTCTTAAAGTAGGCCTGTAATGTTATGAACTTCTCTCTCAGGACCATTTTCGCTCTGTCCCATAGATTTTTAGTTGTTGCATGTCATTTTTCATTTGTTTTCAGGTATCTTTTGATTTCTTCCTTGATCTGATTGTTAACACATTCATTGTTTAATAACATCTTATTTTGTCTCCATGCCTTTGTTTTTCAGTGTTTTTTTTCTTGTAATTCATTTTTAGTTTCACACTATAACAGTCAGAGAAGATGCTTGATATTATTTTTTTTTTAATTTATTGAGGCTTGTTTTGTGTCCTAACATGTGGTATATCCTACGAAAAGTTCCATGTGCAGTTGAAAAGGATATCTATTCTGCTGTTGAGGTAGAATGCTTTGAAGATATCAATTAAATTCATCTGATCTAGTGTGTCATTTAAGGCTGCTGGGTGGAGAAAATTTAATGAAATTGAATTACATTTTGCATATGGCTAGCATATTTTTTAAAAAATTGCTTTCTCTTTAACTTGGATATAAGAAAGACATCATTAAATAAAAATCTTAAGTGATTCATGATCTTCACATGTGGTTTATGAGCACAGACCTCAAATGACTAATACTGGCTTGTTTATTATTTCCATCCCTGATGGAAACTTTGAAGAATAGAAAGTCAGATTATGAACAAATTGTTCATTACTGAAAATAAGCAATTTATATTATGGTACAAGAAATAAATATGCAAATTGATTTAAGGCACATCTTTATACTAGCTTAGTCTTGAAATTGTCTGTTTACATCAGAATTGTTTTTTATGGAATCAATTGTTAATTCAAGTAAAATAGAAGCACTAGCACATGCTAATTTGGCATTTCAATACAGAGTACATTAACATTTAGAGACACCTCTGTTATATTTGTCATATTGTGGTTTTATATCTTTTTGTATGGGTACATTTATTAACTGAATAATTTTGGGCAAGTCTCTACATTGTTTCTGAGTCTATAGTTTTTGCCTGTGAAGTATAAAAATATATCTGCCCCACTTACTTTCGTTAATCCAGTAAATATTTATTTAACTCCTATTATGGGACGTACACTGTTTTAAGCATTTATGTTACTTTTCATTTGTCTCTTCTTCCAGAGAATTCTCTTGTTCTTTCATTTGGGACTTATTTCTTTGTCTCCTCATTTTGGCTGCCTGTTTGAGTTTGTGACTATGTATTAGATAGATCTGCTATGCCTCTCAGTTTCTAGTGCAGGACAGTGTCAAAAGCTGTTGCTGACTAATTAGATCAGGCAAAGACTCAAAGCCTTCAGAGACTACCTCTACCTACAGACTGATAGGATTCAAACTTGAATTGCCCTCAGGCAATCATCCTCAATTGTGGCAAGAGGTTTATTTTTCAATAAGGAGGGGCAGTTGCTTCTGACTGGAGGCTAATTGTTAATTTTAGTCTCTTAAATGGCCTCAGAAACTCTGCAGTATGGGGCAAAATGTTTTCCAATAGGGTGGGTTAACTATCTTCCGCCCAGGCAAGATCACCTGTATAGTAAATGTCTGTGTGGGAAAGATATCCTCTGCTGCATGAGGGAATGACTCAGCACAGGATACATGGGATGTCTCCCTTCTGAGCTCTAACTCTGGAGTCCCCAATCTTGGCTTCTGCTCACACAGCTCCAGCCCACTCTGCTCTCCCTCTCCCAGAGCAAAAGGTGGGTGGCTCTAACAGGGATTTTTGTGAATTTGCCCTTTAAAAGGGTGCCTGAGTTTCCAGCCGTCTCTCCTTGGCAGATAGCAATCCTGCTGCTTTTCAAAGCCAGCTGTTATGTGGGTACCCTTTTCAGTTCCAGTACTCTCTGTTGGTACGGGGGAAGCTTGAGGATTAGATCCCAGAATTCTCAGTGGCAACCTCCCCACAGCTGATATATCTCTCTGGAACATTAGTGGCTGTCTGTGGGGATTTGACCAGCCCTTTTGCTCTTCTGCCCCTCCTACCAGTCTCTATGCAGTATCCACTTTTGGTCCTTGGACATCAGGGTTCTCTCTAGCTAGTCATCCGTTAATTATTCAGGAAGTTTTTCTATATTTTCATTGTAATTCCAGTTTGTTCCTGGGAGTGTCAAGCACTTATATTACTTAATAAGAGAGTCAGAAATGAGTAAGAGACACACAATAACCAAAATAAATAAACATTTAGCAAATCAGCAGATAGGAAACAATATGGAAAAAATTAGAGCAGAGTAACAGCAGAAAGTTCCCAGTGGGAGGGATGGGCTCACTGCAATTTAAAATAGAGTTTCAGGGTAAGATTCATTGAGAAGGTGGCATCTGAGAAGACTCAAATGGTATAAGGAAGTCAGTCATCAGGGAACAATTCCAGTCTGGAGGATTCACTAGGGCAAAGGCAGTAAGGTATATGTGGTGAGTTGGCAGAATAGCAAGAAGCACACTGTGGGTAGAATGGAGAACAAAGTAGTAGAAATCAGAGAGATAAGGAGGATCAGAGTATAAATTGATCATGTAAAGTCTTACAGGATTTTGCTTTGATTCTAATGGAACACAACAAGAATTGAAAGGGTTTGATAATGAATGACATGGTTTAATTAGGTTCTAAAAGGATCATTCTAACTACTCTCTTAGGGCATATTATAGAGGGCAAGAATGGGAGAAAGGAGACCATTAGAAGGCTTATTATATAGTGATCTGAGAGAAATAATGCTAACCAACAGACTGAAATGCTAGGATTTGGAGGGGCTATGAAGTGCTTGAATCATAGATATGTTTTGAAAGCAGAGCCAATAGAATTTCCTGATAGATTGGATGTGAGAGGAAGTGAAGAGTCAGGATGGCTCAAATAATTTCACCTGAGCAACTAGGATGATGGCGCTGACATTAATTCATATGGCAAACCTACAGATGGAGTAAGTTTTAAGGAGAAACATAAAAAATTGAGTATTGTTTATGTTAAGATTGAGCTGTCTATATGACATCTTGTTTAGAACAATATAAATTACTCTAAAGTTGAAACTGAGACTCAAAATGTCAGTAGCTTAACACATTAAAGGGTTCCTTCTCACTCATGTTATACATAAAACATGAGTAATGAAGTCTCTGCTTCACATATAATACCCAGGGACCAATGCTTATGGAGGCACTGCCATATTGTAACTGAATTGGAAATATGTGGCTTCCAGAGTCATAGAACAGGGGAAGAGAAGAACTGGAGAGTCATGCTTTGGATCCTAATATATTATCTTAATGACATCTTTCACTTCTTCTAATTGCCAATTGATCAAAGCCAGTCACATGGTATTACCTAATTCCAAGGGGATAAAAAATATGGACTTTGATATAAGAACAGACACTCAGGTCAGAGATATGTGCTTGTGATATGAACACAGTAGAGAGCAGTTTGAGAGTGGTTGGTCATATGTAGAGTGTTTAAGTCCAAGAGATTGTGAAGTTACCAGGGATTAAACAGAGGTAGAGGAGAGAAGAGGAAGGAGGATGGGTTCTAGGGTGCTATAATGTCGATAGGTTTGAGAAAGGAAGACAGGACAGCAAAGCATACTGACTGAGTAGGAGGAAAGCCAAGAGACTGAGTTGCATTGGGATTCAAGAGAGGAAAGGGTATCAGGGAGAATAGAAGGTGATGGACTATGACAAAAACTACTGATAGTTTCCTGAGAATGAGAACTGAGAATTGACCATTGCATTTGCAGGGGGAACTCACTGGTGTGCTTGGAGGTGCTTGGAGTAAGGGAGAATGAAAGAAGAGGAATCAGAGATAGTAAGTTTAGCAACTCTTTTTGAGAAAATTTAATATAAATAATCAGAGAAATAGGGTGGTATCTAAATAAGGAAGAGTTATTTATTAAGAACATTATTTTTGTAAATGGAAAAATAAAAGCCTGTGTGCAAACTAATAAATAGAATGAGAAAGATTGATGATTCAAGAGAGGGGAAAATTGCTCAAGTCATACTCTTGAGCAAAGGGGATTACAGGCAGTCCTCAGGTTACGTTGGACTCAAGGTACGTAATTTCGTGGTCACATTGCCATCTCCCATTTATTTATAAAAAAAAATTCCTTCATTTTGACATATGTACATATGTGCTTTATGATTTTTATTATTTATTTACCAAAAGTAAAGGTTAGAAATTGTTCTTTCTTTTAATTTTTTTTTTTTACTGTGTATGTGCTCCATGTGAGTCATGGAGGTGCTTATGTAGGTGGGTTTCTACTTACGGCAAAAATCGCCTTACCTCTCACGTAACCCAAGGACCTACTGTAGATGTGTCTGCTGCACAAGTAGAGAGCTGACTGGCTTTAACTAGGGGTCTCTAGTGATAAACAAGAAAGAAAAATTGAAGACTGAAATAATGGGGTCTCTGTAAATTTGGTGAAGCTTGTGTACAGGTGTCTATGAAAGTTGTCTTAGATTTATCATGAGCACCAAATGAAATGAGCTCCAAAATAGTAGATAAATATGTGATTATTAATTTGTTATCAGCTTTTAACACTTCAGCATTAGAAACAAATCAAAGCTGGCAGATCAGGCTCATCTGGAAGAAGACACAGTCTACCTGGAGGCTCTGGGCACTGGGAAATCACAGTGGGCTTTCTGCACCAATCACCTCTGCCCAGCTGCTCGCCAGAGGAGAGCGAGGATGACCCTCGATGAGTCCTATAGAAAGAGGAGCTAGGAATTGCATGGTATAGGCCGATACATCTGTTGCTAGACCCTGTTTACATAGTTGTGTTAACTCCTAAATTAGTCTCCAGCCAGTAGTTACAGTAATTGGTTAACTCAGTCCCATGGGCATCCTTCGGATGTGTCACACACAGATAGCAGCAGCCATTCACAAAGGTCAATAACTTGGGAACAGGGGGACTTCATTTAGGAGAACTGTACCTTCTAAAGTATATCATTTAAATATTTACTTTAACTATTTATCTGACAACAGCTACATCCGGTTCTGTAATAATAATTAGTACCTTCCTAATATGGGATCACATTTTACTTTTTTCAGGCCCAGAGTTCTTTCCTGGATCATGACAGGCCGTTGACACTTCTGTTGCCTTATGTATTTTCCTTCTTTTTGGGAGGGAAGTGGGCACAAAACTAAATAATACAGACATTCATTCTGGTGTATATGCCTGTGCATGGTTTTGATTAATTCAAGGTGACAATAATTGATCAACTAAATCCAGGAATCATTGGAACTTTTCTAGCTTTTTGGACCCATTAAAACAATTTTCTCTTAAACTAGTAGTTGCTATATCATGAAACTATCATGTTCTGGAAAAACTAAGCTACTTTTGCTGCCACAATTCTAAATATGTCTAAAATATTACTAATCTCAGAATTACAGAATTAGCCAGAGTGTTCCTACACTGAAGAGGTGAAGGAAGGAACGCAGGAAGGATCTCAGAGGCCATGATCTATATTGCTGAAGAAGGAAAAGACTAAATAGTTTCCAGTGGGGCCTTTCTCTGGTCTTTTCAGCAAGTGTTTTATGAAAAATTCAATTCATGAATTTTCTACTCCAGACCTTTGAACATAATAACAGTTGGCAAACTGCCAGGCTGTATTGGCCAGAACAGAAATAGACATCACTATGTCATGACACTTACTCCTAAACAAGAACTTCTATATGCAGTATTTGGAAGTCCTAAATTTTTTATGCATTTTCTTTGCTTTTCCACCTTACTTATTATCAGGCTTAAATTGATATACTAAACATCTAGGGATATTAAAACTTTTTCTTTTTTTCAGACATACATTTAAAAATTTTATAAACATAATGCATGCCATGTCTAAAGATAACATATAGAAGAGTTTGTAATTAAAAGCATCAGCTCCCTGTCCCATCTGTTCCTCCACATAATTCTTTCTCCAGAGGAAAGTGTTTTTTCTCTTTTAAGTGTTCCATATTAAAAATTATTTGCTAATTAACTTCATATATCTACATTCAATGTTACCATGCCATTATTTCTTAACTAAGGGCCCGGTGCACAAAAATTTGTGCACTCAGGAGGTCCCTCAGCCCAGCCTGTGCCCTCTCGCAGTCTGGGACCCCTCTGGGGATGTCCACCTGCTGGCATGCCTTGTCAGCCTGGGTCAGGGGCTGATGGCTGTTTGCAGGCTGGCCAAGCCCCCCAGTGTGGACCCTCACCCCACTGGGGTGGGGTCAGCCTGGGTGATGGGCTGAGGGCCGTTTTCAGGCTGCCCACAGTCCCTTCAGGTTTTGGGTCCCTACTGGGGTGCCTAGGAAGCCTAGGTGAGGACCTGTGGGGCATTTTTAGGCTGCCCACAGTCCCTTCAGGGTTCAAGTCCCTACTGGGGTACCTGGCCAGCCTGGGTGAGGGGCTGATGGCTGTTTGCAGGCTGGCCATGCCCCCCAGTGTGGACCCTCATTCCATTAGGGTGTGGCTAGCCTGAGTGACGGTCTGAGGGCCGTTTTCAGGCTGCCCACAGTCCCTTCAGGGTTTGAGTCCCTACTGGGTTGCCTGGCCAGCCTGGGTGAGGGGCTTATGGCTGTTTGCAGGCTGGCCAAGCCCCCCAGTGGGGTCCCTCACCCCATTGGGGTGTGGCCAGCCTGGGGGTCGGCCTGAGGGCTGTTTTCAGGCTTTCAGGCTGCCCACAGCTCCCATTGACCCAATGTCCCAGCAAGGCTGGCTGGAAGCAGGTTTCTGGGGTTTATCTTCTATAATTGATACTGTTCCTTTAAGCCAAGGCCTAGGCAGGTAATGAAGTCTCCTGTTGGCTTCAGCTCCGTGGCTTCTATAATTGAAAGAGTGTTGCCTTAGTAGACTCTAGGCAGGTAGTTTCCTCCATCGCTGGTGCAATGGAAGGCTACTGTTTGCTTCAGCTCTGAGGCTTCTATAATTGAGACAGTATTGCAAGTATGTTGCCTGGAGCCTGGAGAAGCCCAGCCGCCGGCAGACATTTTACTCCTGCTGCAACGGAAGCTGCCTGTTTACTCCAGCTTCGTGACTGCTGGCCTCCATCTTGGCTGGGTTAATTTGCATACAGCCGCTCTGATTGGCTGGTGGGTGTGGCTTAGGCATCCCGTAGAAATGGTCAATTTTAATATTACTCTTTTATTAGATTAGATTCTCCATAGAGGCTTGTTCATTGACTTTCTGACAGATGCAGATTTGACTAGGTTGACTCTTTCACACCCTTGCCAATTCCACCTTCAAGTTTTGTTACAGAGCTATTTTATGACTTTGATTGGTGATATGTGTTATCTATTGATTACAGACAGTATCTCTAGACTCTTCATTTTATGAAAGGACATTAGTGCCCCAACCTTGATTTAAACTCTCTTGTTTCCATCTCCCAAATTAAACATTTATACTTTCATTTATACATGTCAAGTTTAAAGCATTTGCATTACGTTCTGCACCCATAATTAACACATTTTTGTTGTATATATAGGTAGATCTTAAAGTTGAAAATCAACATATTCTGGGCTGTGACTTTTTTTCTAATCAATTTTTCAAGTTATTCCATCATTCTACTTTTTGTCTCCTGTAAACTCATTGAAAACTCTTATTTGCTGATGGTCCATCTCTGGTTCTCTTTGTTTTTGTGTTTTTATAGTTTGATACCTTCTTTATTTCTTTAATTTTAGTAAAATCTAGAGAAGAAAAGAGGACAAACAAGTGTGCTCAGTCCACCATCTTGTACCAAGGCTCCTTTTATTTTTATTTTTTTAAATTGAATTTACTGGGGTGATGTCGTTTAATAAAATTCAGAGGCTCCTTTTAAATTTGTGATTTTCTCTCTCTCTGATACTTATGCATCAAATAAAAGTGTTGTACCAGCAAATCTAGCTAGCTTTTAATATTTCTAGTAATGCATTATTGGAATATGTTTTATTCATACTATCTTTTTACTTCTGCAGTTTAACAGTTCATTATTGTTCTAAATTTAGCACAGAGAATCTTTTAGTCCAAAACACCGAGATAACAAATGAGAAAAGCAAACACACACTTTGGAAAGCTTGACAAAGCATGAAAACTGACCATCAATTTTAATTGTCTTTTTTTACTCTGACATTCTTTAAAAATGTTGAAAACAAAAATGTTTTCTTTTAAAGTATTGGCAGGATATCTTGATTCCTTATTTAGTATCCTCCAATTACAGTTTATAATATCCTGGCAGGCGATTGCCCCATTTGATATCTTCATCCACACTGCAGGATAAGACAGTAGCATGCTTTCCTCTTGTCCCTGATTTCTGTGCAGTCTGGCTTACAGTTTTAATAACTCTCTGGAACAAGTTACTGTACAGCATAAACATATATTCCTGTTTAATCAGAGTGACAGTTCTGTTATTGCTATATTATGAAAACAATTGTGATGCTAAATGAAATAGATCCACAAGTGAACACCGAGAGCTCAACTTGACTACAATGTATACACAACTCAAAGTTTCAAGAATTTTGTTTTATAGAATTCATCTAGCCTGAACAGCCACCTACAGTGTCTCCGCGATTCATTTTTTTAAGTTTATGTTCCCTGTTTTCTTATTGCCCTAACAGCGCAGTCTTTTTGATATTTTCATTACCACTTGGGGAGGCTCAGGGCATGTCTTGATGTGCCAGCAGGAGAGATGGCTTTATCCTGGACCGAAGGTAAAGCTGACATTAAAAACACAGAAATAGTAGGGCTTAGTGGTGAGGGGGCCTGGCTTGGGGGCAGCGCAATGGGTGGCTGTACTGGCTCAGCCTCTTACTGCCTAGGTGACTTTGGACACTTGACTTACACTCTTGAAATTTGTGAAATGGCAATGGTAATAGCATTTACCTTAGAGAGCTGGCAAGCGGCTAAAACAAGACAATGCATGTAAAATATAGCAAAATGCCCATACTTTACACTTTGGGTGTTAGTTATTTTTATTCTTACCAATATTGTTTGTTAATTATTCACAAGTGTCAATATTGTCTAAGAACACAGAATTACTTACACATGAATTTCTCTTTAAGTTTTGAGGACCTAAAACACATTCTGTGGATGCTTTTCAGTGTCAGGAATATTTCTTGTTTCTCTTTATGGGCATAATTTGCATTTGGGGAATTACTTGTACAATATGCAGATAGAAATATTAAGTTCATTTTTCTCCCACTTAGGAGATCAAGTTTGTTTATAGCTGATTTATATCTAAACCCATCTTTTAATTAAGGTCACTTTAGTGGCTTACCATGGAGATCAGTGTCATAAACATTAACTTTTACTTGTTAAAGTCAACTGTTAAACCCTCACTTCATATAGCAAACAAACTCCAAGATGTCTATGAGGGAAGTCTGTGTATCCTAAACACTCAATTATTCTAGCTCTGCCGCTAACTTTCTTTGTGATTTGAATCAGGACACTATTTATTCAACTCATGCATGCTTATCTTGTACTATGGCCCAGGAACTAAACAAATGAAATCCTTTTCCTTAGGAAACACAGTTTGGTTTGGAAGGCAGACTAAGTACAATAAAATGTATATGACAATGCATACACAATGTAGTAATGCACACATCGCTAAATGATATGCATACATATATGATGTGTTAATGTATAATGTATAATGTGTGCGCTATGAAATTATCTCACTATATTTTATCAGGTTTTTTTTCTATTTATTAGTGTGTTGTTGTGTTTTTGGTGTGTGCGTATGTGTACTATATCCTACATGATATTTGCTGAGTTTCTGGAGTCTTTAAATTTATATCTTTGATAAAATTTGGGAAGTTTATATTCATTATTTCTTTAAATATTTTTTCTACCCCATTATCTTTCTCCTTTCCCTTCTGGGTTGTGGGGGACAACACATTACAAATATAAGGAAATCTTTTGCTATTTTTTCACAAATTCTAAGGCTTTAACTTTTATTTATTTTTTATTTTTTAAAATATATTTTATTGATTTTTTACAGAGAGGAAGGAGAGGGATAGAGAGTTAGAAACATCTATGAGAGAGAAACATCGATCATCTGCTTCCTGCACATTCCCCACTGGGGATGTGCCCACAACCAAGGTACATACCCTTGACTGGAATCGAACCTGGGACCCTTGAGTCCACAGGGCGACGCTCTATCCACTGAGCCAAACCGGTTAGGGCTAAGGCTTTAACTTTTAAAATATTTTTTCTTTTTTTCTTCATATTAGATAATTCCTATTATTCTGTTTCTGAACTTTGTTATTTAAAAATATTAATAACTATTAAAATTCATTTGTCTTCTCTAATCTGCTTAGTAGGTGATCCAGTGAAGTTTTCTCTTAGATATGTAGTAATCCTTTCTAGAATTTCCATTTGGTACTTTCTTATAGTTTCAATTTACCTGCTGACATTTACTACATTCGCTGATTCACCGTGAGCATATTTTCCTTTATTGAGTACTAGGGGCCGGTGCACAAAAATTTGTGCACTCGGGGTGAAGGGAGTCCCTCAGCCCAGCCTGTGCCCTCTCACAGACTGGGACCCATCAGTGGATGTCCTATGATGGCCCCAGTCTGCCAGGCGCCTTTTGTGTGTGTGTGTGTGTGTATGTGTGTGTGTCACAACTGGGGACCTGCCCCAGCTGCATCTGAGGCTCAGAGCAGTCCTCCTGTGTGTGTATACCTGCTGGGGGCCTGCCCCCAGGCACACCATCAAGGCTTGGAGCAGGCACCCCCTCAATGTTGATCTCTCAGACTCTTGCCCTCCCCTGCATGTTGTTCTCTTTTTTGAGCTGTGGCCAGGGCTGGGTGCTGCCTGCCTCCCAAGCTTGCCTACTGCCCATCTTCCTCCAGCCACCAGAAAGCAGGGAAAACCCCGCCTCGTGGTCAGGCCAGCCTTTTCCTGCTCCCTGATCCCCAGAAGGGACCTGGGAAGCTGCCAAGCAGGCCGCCAACTCTTTCCCACTCAC
>PVJC01032340.1:0-20004 GCA_004026665.1 Murina feae
GGGCTCTCGGCCTGCTTGGCGGCTGCCCAGGCCTTTTGCAGGGCACTGGGGAGCGGGAAAGCAAGGCTGCAGGAGGCCGGGGTCCTGCTTGGCAGCTCCCCAGACCCTTTGGCAGCACCGGGAAGTGGGAAAGGAAGGCAGCAGGGGATGGGTGAGTGGGAAAGAGTCGGCGGCCTGCTTGGCGGCTTCCCAGGTCCCTTCCGGGGATCAGGGAGCAGGAAAACGCTGGCCTGACCACGAGGCGGGGTTTTCCCTGCTTTCTGGTGGCTGGAGGAAGATGGGCAGTAGGCAAGCTTGGGAGGCAGGCAGCACCCAGCCCTGGTCACAGCTCAAAAAAGAGAACATTCAGGGGAGGGCAAGAGTCTGAGAGATCAACATAGAGGGGGTGCCTGCTCCAAGCCTTGATGGTGTGCCTGCGGGCAGGTCCCCAGCAGGTAGACACACACAGGAGGACTGCTCTGAGCCTCAGATGCAGCTGGGGGCAGGTCCCCAGTGGCCACACACACACACATACACACACACACACAAAAGGCGCCTGGCAGGCTGGGGCCATCATAGGACATCCACTGAGGGGTCCCAGACTGTGAGAGGGCGCAGGCCGGGCTGAGGGACTCCCTCTACCCTGAGTGCACAAATTTTTGTGCACCGGGCCCCTAGTTATAAAATAATTACAATATAAAGGTGTATATGTGTGTGTGTATATATATAGATATAGATATAGATATAGATATGTTATTATGTGTGTTCTATAACATTGGAACCCTACACTGATCACCTGATTGCTGGAAGCACCCAAGCTCGCTTTGTCATAGAACTTGGGCTGAGTAGAACAAGCCCTGGTACAGTTGTCATAAGCTGGCTGCAATGTACCACATGTAGCACAGGATATTGAAAGTATGTTAAGTCACTTTCTAGTTCACCTGCTTTCTCCTAACAAAGTCATGTAGGAGAGGAAAGCATACATGTACTCGATGGCTTTCATTCCCTGGACAGAAATTACTACACTTGATCACATGGAACAAATTCCAAGTATTGTCCTGCCTGGTAAGATGACTGACTTAGAGAAGCTGTTAGAGCTTGCGCAAAGCATGCATAAACACACAGCATGCCTATGTTAGTGTATTTATCCTGTGACAGTTATAACTTAATGCAAAGAATTTTCATTGTGGCTTAGTCATCTTTTCCATAGGGAATGGTAATTGAAAGAAAATTTAAAGTAATATGACCACTAACATACATTTATTTCTTAATCTTTTTTTAAAATATATTTTATATATTTATTGATTGATTAATTTCAGAAAGAAGGAGAAATAGAAACATCAATGATGAGAGAGAATCATTGATTGGTTGCCTCCTGCACACCCCCTACTGGGGATTGAGCCCGCAACCCAGGCATGTGCCCTTGGCCGGAATTGAACCTGGGACCCTTCAGTCCGCAGGCTGACCCTCTGTCCACTGAGCCAAGCCAGCTATGGCTTAATCTTTGTTTTGTCAAGTACCTTTTCCAGTTAGAGTCTCATTTGAATGGAATGAACTAAAAGTAATCTACAATGTCTTAGGATTATTTTTATCCTAATGTTACATGAAAAAATTGCTCTTACATCTGATAACAAGTGTCATGTTTGTACTCTTTGTCTTTCATTCTCTGTGTTCATGTCCCATGTCTGTTTGTGGTGACCAAAATACTTTTCTAGCAAAAACTTGGGTGATTCCTTTTTATTATATACTAGGGACCCGATGCAAAAAAATTTGTACACTCAGGGGGTCCCTTGGCCCAGCCTGTGCCCCCTCACAGTCTGGGACCCCTTGGGGGATGTCCACCTGCTGGTGTGCCTGGCTAGCCTGGGTGAGGAGCTTATGGCTGTTTGCAGGCTGGCCAAAACTCCTACTGGGACCCTCATCCCATTGGGGTGTGGCCAGCCTGGGTGAGGGGCTGAGGGCCATTTTCAGGCTGCCCACAGTCCTTCCAAGGTTTGGGTCCCTACTAGGGTGCCTGGCCAACCTGGGTGAGGGGCTGATGGCTGTTTGCAGGCAGGCCACAGCCCCTTCAAGGTGGGTATCCCCCCCCCCCCTGGGCTGCCTGTGCAGCCTGGGTGAGGGGTTGAGGGCCATTTTCAGGCTGTCCACAGTTCCTTCAGGGTTCAGGTCCCTGCTGGGGTACCTGTGCAGCCTGGGTGAGGGGCTGAGGGCTGTTTGTAGGCTGCCCACAGCTCCCATTGACCCAACGTGTCCCAGTGACGCTGGCTGGAATCAGGTTTCTGGGGTTTATTTAGCTTCTATAATTGAAACATTGTTGCCTTGACCAGAGGCCAGGCCGGCCTAGGCAGGCAGTTTGAACTCTGTCGCTGGTGCAACAGAAGCCTCCTGTTTGCTCTAGCTCTGTGGCTGCTGGCTGCTATCTTGGCTGGGTTAATTTGCATACAGCCACTCTGATTGGCTTGTGGGCGTGGCCTGGCTGGTGGGCGTGGCTTAGTTGTCTTGGAGTGGTGGTTAATTTGCATATTACTCTTTTATTAGGTTAGATAACACATTTTAAAAGGCCACAAAACATTGAGGATTTTTAGACTTTTAAAACAACCAGGCTTGGATACTGTGAAGGTGCTATACACTTCCTTGGAGGCTAGATAGGAGAATTTTGTGTTGAGCATTGTTTGCTGTATCTGCATGTTAATAGCTGCTTTCTTGCTTTTTTTTTTCTTTTTTTAAAAATAAATTTTATTGTTTTTTTTTACAGAGAGGAAGAGAGAGGGATAGAGAGCTAGAAACATCGATGAGAGAGAAACATCAATCAGCTGCCTCCTGCACACTCCCAACTGGGGATGTGCCTGCAACCAAGGTACATGCCCTTGACTGGAATCAAACCTGGGACCTTGAGTCTGCAGGCCGATGCTTTATCCACTGAGTCAAACTGGTCAGGGCAATAGCTGCTTTCTTTCAAGTGATTGATTTTATCTGCCAAAATTGTCCACACTTTGGATTACTTTTGCTTTGTATAAATGTAGTCTGAAAGTAGTTTGGGATTCCATTTAGAAACTTTGACAAAACTTTTGAGAATGTTTTACAAAAATTTAATAATCCTGTACTCAGTTTATTTATGATCCACATCTTCCCTGTTTCCTCATAGATTTTAAATAGCCTTTAGCAGAATAAAATAAGGAAAACTTGGCTCACTGTACCAAAGCCAGGTGTTCAAGTATGTGTGCATAGGGCTCTATTATCCAAGCTAAGAAAAGCTGCTGTAGTCAAATGTGAACCTTAGCAGTGACCTTCTTAGAAGTCAAGGCCTTCCTATAGTTTACTCACTGTGTTAAGTTTCTGACTGAGTTTGGTCAGCCACTTATTCTTTAAATCTGGACAACAAACTATTCCAGTCTTTGCAGACTGCTCCAAGATGTCATTCTTATAAAAGGTCTACCACTTGGCCATGATATGCTTCCACTCAGGAGAGAAACTTGGTACTGTTGGTGTGAGTACATGGAAAGTATAGAAAGTCCTCATTTAACATTTCCAGTAGATATTCTTGTAACTGTGGTAAAATAATATATAGCAAGCCAATTTTACCATAGGCTAAACACAATGCTATAACAAGGGTTAAGTTCCAACAGCTTCCTACCAATGTCATAACAAGACAATAAACAAAATGACATTGTTCGAAGACCAGCTAGCTGTACTTGGAACATTTTTTCTCTGTCGTAAGACTTACTTTCATTTAGAACAGAATTTTAACAACCACAATTGGTTCATAATAGTAAACCAAAACAGAGTTTCCAAATAGTTTACCAGTTAGCTTTTGTTAGACTAATTATTAATAAATAACTTTTCTGATCGGTAAAAACATCATTAATATGTTGGTTCCAATATTAGTTCCTTTAGTAATTCAAGTAGACTGTAGCCATCTCTTATGTAACTAAACAGTGATAATGAAGGCTTTTTTAATACAGAAGCTCCTTGACTCTTGATGGGTTTATGTCCTGGTAAACCCATTATAAGTTGGAAATACTTTAAGTTGACAATGCATTTAATACCCCAACTTACTGAACATCATAGCTTAGTCTAGCCTACCATAAACATGCTCAGAACACTTAGATTAGCCTACAGTTGGGCAAAATCATTTAACATAAAGCCCATTTTATAATAAAGTGTTCAGTAGCTTATTTATTATGTATATCACTTTTGCCCATCATAAAGAAAAAAAAATTATAAGTTGAGCCACCTCATGGATGGACATTGGTGAGAATTAAAATTAGGGAAGACTTGATAGGAAACACTGAATTCTGTTTAGACTTAAACACTGAATTCTGTTTAGACTTAAACAGAATTTAGACAGAGAGAAACGTAAAGTTTGTCCTCAACATATTGCCATTAAAATTGTGCTTATTAAAGGTGTTTATTTAAATATTCTAAATAAAATGTCTTTTTTTAATAAATGCATATAATCTGAATGTTAATACTGTACAATAAGCGCATGCTGGTGGCAGCATCAGAATAAAAATTTATGATGAACCCATTCCTATGCCCACATTAAGTACCACAGAAACAATATACAAGCTCATAGTAGAAAAGATTTGTAGTGGGCAGCAGAGTAAGGGGGAGAGTGCAGGGAAATGGAGTTTGAATTAGATCGTAAGGAATAGTAGGATTCGATTTGGTAAAGAAATTGGGAGAGTATTGTCTGTGTTGCAGATCCAACAGTGGAGACGGGCCTGATTGGAGCCCAGAGTCCATCTTTTCAAGTGGTAAGACATACAATTAGAGAGGTAGTCTAACAAAGAAAGAAAAAAAGGAAATCAGAAATGGTGGGAGTTGTGAAAATATCATTTATGACTCTATAAATACTCTGGAACTGGTGAGTAAATTGTTCCCTGCTTAGTATACCAAGGGAGTTGATTATCTTCCTAAGCAGTTTACTACTTTGTTCTCAGATAAAATAAGATCTGTTGGCTTTATCATCATCATAATCATCCCAAAATAGTCTTCTTTTGAGATTTCTGCATTAATTATGTTCAGATCAGAGGAAGATTCAGTAAAAGTAATTGCATCTCATGTTTTTTTATATCTCAATCCACAAGTGAGGTATTTACAGACTGTATAATGGCATATAGTAGGAAAAAGTATGATTCATCTTAATTATGAAGCTTTTTCCCAGGAGAGAGTCCTTGGGGAAATGTCTTAATTCTGTTTTTACAAATAGTTTTGAGACTTTAAAAAAAACACAACCTTGCCTTTTCTGAATATGGCTGTAAATGATCATAATTTTATATTTGCACATTTTGATTTGACATGAATTAATTTTTCAGCAATATTGGCCTGTTTGCAAAGTCAGATACTCATGAACTTTATGGATTTATTCTTTAAAACATCAGCACTGAATCTGAAATAGAAGTCACTGAGTACAGCAACCTGGATGTATTTGTTGACCTTACCGAGAATAGGGTCATAGGAATGGGCGTGTCAGAAACCAGATTTGAGTGGCAGGAACACGAACGTAAATAAGTAGAGCTAGAAAGTGTAGATTATTCTTGCAGGGAGTTTGCTGATAAAGGGCTGGAGAGAGTTGGAGTAGTGAGTACAAGGAAGCCACCTCAGGGATGACTAGGGGAGATGTGTATTTTTAAAGGTTGAGCAAATTCAGTGGAGGGAAAAGCTGGAAGTGAAATGAATTAATGATGGAGCAGATTTTCTGAAAAATTAGGAGGGGATAGAAACAAAGTTAAGGGAATTCCTCATTTTCTAAGGCAAAGCTGGCATGAATACTTGTTTTGGTTTGGGGGAGTAGGTAGTGAGGAATGAGGGATTACTTGATTGGAAGACTGTTCTCTCTGTCAGATCAGAGGTTACATACTCTGATGATGATAGTGGGTGAGGAGAAGGCAGCTTGGTCAATGAAAGTTAGGAAGAGTCGTTGTGGAAATGAGAAAAGGAAGCTGATGAAAACAAGTAAAAGCATTGCTGAGCTCTCTGACCTCCTGCTGGAAACTGATTGTTTTCACCAACCTTGTTTGCTCTTAAAGGTCAGAGCTATGCACCCATTAAGTTGAAACATTGCTAGTTAAAGCAAACCCCACTTGTTAATTACATGTAAATTCTTGCTTGGAATTTCCTGCCTAAGGATATGGGTGTTTTTCTAAAAGACTCAATAAAAGTCCAGTGAAGCCCAGGCACCAGTGGGAAGTCATATCCACTAGAGGTAGACTTCACGCCTGGTCCCCAGTTTCCAAATCGATTCTCTTCTACTCTCTCTTCATTTTGTGTGCGGCCTCCTCCAGAACTTGAACCCTGAACAGAAACCCTGAACCACACTGGACATGTAAGGGGCTCCCACAACCTCCAGCCCCGCTTGACTTACCATGGTAGCTTTAAGCTCCATACAGAGTGGTGGCTCACATTGCCTGCTCTGGCCTCACTCCTTGTCACCAGCTGCAACACTCCTATTTCTTCTGCCTTTGACCCAGTTGGCCTGTTCTTTTATGCCCAGCTCAGTACATTGTCCGGGTAAGTGCTGTCCATTCCCCCTCCAGTCTTCTATAGCAATTGAACCACTCTCAAGAATCATACAATTTACAAGTATATTGTATCTTCCTTTCTAGATTATAATTCTCTTTGGGGCAAGAATCATGGGTTTGTCAGTGTCTGTGTTTCTGTTCTCTGCCTAGGGCAGTGCTGCTATATTGTTCAATAAATAGTGAATGAATAAATTAATGAATGAAGCAAATCCACTACAACCAAATTGTATGAGAGCCATAGACCTCTGTAGGAAGCTAAAGTATGTCAGGATTCTTTATCAGGTTAATAACCCACAGGCATCAACTTGAGAATATTATTTTGTGTATATATTTAACTTTCCTTTCATAATAGCAGGGAAATACATTGTGCCTGTAGATGGTTACTCTAACTTGGTGGCTCAAGCTTTTTAGGATCTGCCTTATTTGTATTCTCCTAGGAATAAAGAGCTCACACTAAATATAATCTCTTTTGTGGCCAGCTTTTTAATTATGAAGCTCTTATGTGGGTTTTTCTAATGTAAGGTGACCAGATTTAAAGCGGTACACCATTGACCGGGGGCGGGGGGGGGGGTCTTTTTTTTTTTTTTAATTACTTAAAATATTACAAAGAGTAATCAGGACTTTTTTAAAACGCCGTGGGATGCGGGACAAACTGTTAAAAATCGGGACTGTCCTGCCAAAAGCGGGACGTCTGGTCACCTTATTCTAATGGTAAAGATGCTAATGCCAGTAATGCACCACACACTCAAAGATTAGGTTTCCTTTTTAAATTCCTTTTTGGTTTTTCAATCAGTGACTCATTGTGGTGAAGGAACTTTCGGTACCAATATGAGTATCTTATGCTGTTGGCCTTACAAGGTTTTGCTGGGAGAGGAAACCCATGATGAAAACGACAAAGAAGCAGCAATTATAGGAAATGGCAATGCTTGACTTAGCAAAGTATGATGGAGCATGCTTGAGAATTCTTAGTTTTATGAAGCCTTGATTCCCACTGTCCAGGAGTGCATGACACTTCCATAAATTGAAGATTGCTATTCTCTTATAAAAGTCATCTTTTGTATAACTTCAGAGTTTTTAATAATTCAGATATTTGTATTCTGCTAACCATTTTTCTGCCTTGTGAACTAATTCATTTTATTTATCCTCTAATTATTTCTTTGCTGTTTTTATCTAAGGTCTTGGCACACACAAATTTAAGATATAGCTAAATTAGCCAACATATAATTAGCTACTTATTGAATGTTAATTAGAAGGACATTATTGTAGCTTATTGTTAAAATAAAGCTCAGTATTTAGATCTTAATTTGTATTATAGAACTTTATTTGGCATTATTCATTTGGGTAGCTAAACCAGAAGTTTCTTAGATGCTTCTAAATGTCTCTTTTGCTATTTTGGACAGAGAGATACAGATAGCAATCATAACTCAGATTCCAGTTCCACAAACTCCAGGATCATGGGCTTCCTTGTTTCAGGGAAGGCAGTAAAGAGTCCTCGTCCACATCGCCACTGCAACAACAGCTTGTTCTCTGCCTGCCATTGCCCCTGTCCAAGGGCTGAGAGCACAACCTGAATGTTTTCCTTGTCTCACTGAAACCGATCCATCCACTTATAGCCAGGTGATTCCACCTCAACCCCAGGAGTCTCTGGAAAAATATTACTAAAACATATTCTTACCTTGGAGACAGATAAAATCCTCAAATTGTAGGTTTATCTGCTAAAATTGTCCAGAGTAGGACCATGTATTATCAAGTGTAGTGAATAAAATACAGAGAAAAGACAAAAAGGAATTTTAATAAGCAAACTGCCATAATTTCTGTGGCATTTCTGCCTATGCTATTAAATCTCCACGCATTACCTTTCAGATTCCTGTGTATTGGTATATATGTAAGATAATTTCAGTAGAAAAAAACAAACAAATGCAAGCAATGGCAAAAACCCGAGGGATTTTTCAAACAAAACACTACACTAGTAGATGTATGGATATTTGAAATGATCAAGGAGAGAAAAGGGGTAATTACTAGTTGTAGCCATTTCCTCCATGATGCTTACTGATGCTGTCAGTTAGAAATAGGTTCTCCTTTTCCTAAATCCCTATAGCAGTTTAATGTACTTCTATTAAGACACCTCAGTTTGTGTTATAGTTGCAGACATAGACTTCACTTTTCTACCTTATTAGCCTGTTGGATACCCTGCTCTTGCTTCTTTTCCAACTCTCAATACATAGAGGCAAACAAGAGCTTTGTGCTTGCAGTTCTTGTTGCTAATTATTCTCATTAGTTCTTATGTAGAATGGTTTTAGTAATATTAAAATGGACTTCTTTGTGATTACAGTGAATCCATTCAAGATATGTTTCATAGCAGTAAATGTCACAGACTTAAAGAGGATTAAAGATGATCACTGCTTTGTATGGTGTAGAGATCTACAGCATATGGCTGTACAAATGGTGACAGAATTCTGAAAGGTTCTTTGGATATCTTGTAATATTCTAGAGTTCTTTCTAAGCAACAGAATTTGGTCATAATTGCTGATGCAGTTTAGAAAAAAATTTTCCATCTGACTTTCTATTTTAGGGTCATCAGACCTCTGTAATGATTAGAATTTATTTGAACTAGCTATATTCTAGACTAATATAAAGATTTTTTAAACTCTGCCTCAGCATTGTGATCTTCTCAACAATGTTATTTGGTATCCATGAACTGGGGGTTGGGAAATGAAGAACTAATTGCTGTCCCAATAAGGAGTCAGCATCACTGTATTACTAGAACTCCAAGCTTCCTTAAAAGACATGAATAAAGGTAAAGTTTTAGATATCAGAGTGACTTTGTAATAGCAAAGTTACAATATCTATAGAAAAAATATAGTAGGTAAAATAATAAATAATCTCAATCATCAGGGGATGGGTTATTTTTCAAACAACCGCCTCTGTGTTGACCACCCTATCTGCCTTACTGCCTTTATTAAAACATAACCATCTCCTGATCTCATGCTTCTTACCTGTTGCCTTAACTGAAAGCTGTTTAGTGTTAAATCTTATTACCTTTTGATCTTCTTAATTATTCTTGGGAGATGAAGAAAAAGTCCTGATTTCTTTGAGCATTTTGCATCTGTTAAATGCAACTTGTACTCCTCTCAGATATCAACCAACCCTTCTCTCCACCCTCTACCTCAGCCCTTATTTCACTGGAGAGAGGAGACAACTCTTGGCTCAGCCTTCCATTTCATCACTGGTCTAGCCATCCTCCTAGGTAACTTCACTATCTACACGATGACACATTTAGCCCATTTCCTTGCTCTCCACATTATCCATGCTACTTTATACTTTAAGTTTTGTCTTCTGGAACCGATCTATCTGTTGAATGTTAAATTTAAACATCTCATTTTCTGACCACAGACTCTTACATTGCAGCTGTCAGTAAGTTATTTCCCTTATAGCTATTCTTTACTCTCATTAAGATCTCTCTTCCCTTAATATTTGTATTTTTGTTCCATTCATAGTTATCCTCCTGCCTTCCCTCTTTCCTCTTATCCCAGTTGTACTCTGTGACCCATCCTTTATTTATTTTTAATCCTTACCCGAGGATAAGATTTTGCTGATTTTAGAGAGAGAAGATGGGAGATATGGGAGAAGGAGAGGGGGAGGGAGAGAGGAACACCAATCACTTGCCTTCCATAAGCACCCCCACCAGGGATAGAACTTGCAATATAGGTATGTGCCCTGACCAGGAATCGAAATTGCAACCTTTTGGTGCACGGAATGATGCTCCAACCATCTGAGCCATGCCGGCCAGGGCAGTGGCACATCCTTTAAAACCATACTCTTGACAGTTTCCTCAGTACCTTAGCCCTATTGCCCACAACCTGGTAGAGGCTCCTGGGTTCTGCCAGATGCTGCCTTGTCTATACTTGCACTAGCTTTTAGCTCTGCTGGAGAAAATTCCCCATGCTGTGCACATCACTGCCAAAACCAATTCTTAGTTGCTATATTAATTTTCTAGGACTGTTGTAACAAATTACCACAAACTGGAGTGGCTTAAAACAATAGATATTTATTCTTTTCATGGTCTGCAATTTCAAAGTCTGAAATCAAGGTGTCAGTAGCCACACTCCCTCTGAAGTCTCTAGGGAAGGATCCTTCACTGACGCTTCTAGTGGTTGCCAACAATTCTCAGCATTCTTTGGCATCTTTGCATGGCCTTTTTTCCTATGTCTCTCTTCTTCTTGTAAGAACACTCATGCTGCATTTAGGGACCACCCTAATCTAGTACAGCCTCATCATAACTAATTACATCTGCTAATATCCTATTTCCAAATAAGATCACATTCTGAGGTTCCAGTGGGCATGAAATTTTGCGGAGGGACAGGCAATGACGCTTTAAAATCTAGTATAGTTGCTGACCTCAAAGGACCATCAGTACTGATTATAATTTCAAGCCTTCCTTGCCCATCCTCAGCACTTCAGCCCTCCCCTACCTATTTCATTTACAAATAAATCAGACACCATCAAACCAGAACCCCTTCTCTTTCTCCAAACCTTCAGGTGACCTGAGTCTGCATTCATTATTTTTTCCTGTTGTAATGAAAGAGATCATTGGAAATAGGGTCTTTGCAGATGTAATTATTTATGATGAGGCTGTACTACATTAGGGTGGGCTCCTATCTAAAATTTCCTTTTTCTCTAAAAACACCAATCAGAAAGACTTTATGCCTCCCTGTGTTCATAGCAGTCTTGTTTACAATGACTAAGATTTGGAAACAGCCCAAGTGCCCATCAGTAGATGAATGGATATTAAAGCTGTGGGACATTTACACAATGGAATGCTATGCAGCTGTGAAAAAGAGGCATATCTTACCCTTTGGGACAGTATGGACACTAAGTGAAATAAGCCAATCTGAGAAAGACAAATATTACATGATCTGGCTTATTTGTGGAATCTAATGAACATAATGAATTGACCAACAAAATAAGACCTGAAGCATGGAGGCATAGAACAGACTGACATACCTTGATGTGGGGTTGGGGGGACGAGAAGAGATAAACCAAGGAACTTATATACTCACTAGGGGCCCGGTGCACAAAAATTTGTGCACTCGGGGTGTCCCTCAGCCCGGCCTGTGCCCTTTCGCAGTCTGGGACCCCTCAGGGGATGTCCACTTGCTGGCATGCCTGGCCAGTCTGGGTGAGGGGCTGATGGCTGTTTGCAAGCTGGCCAAGCCCCTCAGTGTGGACCCTCACCCCATTGGGGTGTGGCCAGCCTGAGTGAGGAGCTGAGGGGCATTTTTAGGCTGCCCACAGTCCCTTCAGGGTTCGGGTCCATACTGGGGTGCCTGGGAAGCCTGGGTGAGGAGTTGAGGGGCGTTTTCAGGCTGCCCACAGTCCCTTCAGGGTTCGGGTCCCTACTGGGGTGCCTGTGCAGCCTGGGTGAGGGGCTGAGGGCCGTTTTCAGGATTTTAGGCTGCCCACAGTTCCCACTGACCCAACGTCCCAGCAAGGCTGGCTGGAATCAGGTTTCTGGGGTTTATTTATCTTCTATAATTGAAACTATTGCTTTAAGCCAAGGCCTAGGCAGGTAACAAAGCCTCCTGTTGGCTTCAGCTCTGTGGCTTCTATAATTGCAACAATGTTGCCATGAGCAGAGAGAGGCCCAGCTGGCGTACTACGCAGGCAGTTTCCTCCATCGCTGGTGCAACGGAAGCCTCCTGTTTGGTTCAGCTCCATGGCTTCTATAATTGCAACTATGTTGCCATGAGCAGAGAGAGGCCCAGCCGGCCTAGGCAGACAGTTTATTCCTGGTGCAATGGAAGCCTCCTGTTTACTCCAGCTCCGTGACTGCCAGCCTCTATCTTGGCTGGGTTAATTTGCATACAGCTGCTCTGATTGGCTGGTGGGCATGGCTTAGGCCTCCCGTAGAAATGGTCAATTTCAATATTACTCTTTTATTAGATAAGATATGCATAGCCCATGGAAAAGGGTAATAGGGTAGTGAAAACATGAATGGGGGTAGGGACTGGGAGGAGGGGGAAAAAGGTGATATATCTGTAATGTTTAAAAAGAAAAGACAAAGACAAAACTATGCAACTATATGAATATAGGTTGTTTTTAATCTCTATCCCTACTCCAGCTTTCATCTGCCTTTCTTCCCCATAGACACAGGCTCCTCAGAACAGCTGTGAACTCTGTCACCACATCCTTACTTCTAAAACCTCTCAACCCTTTGCAGTCAGTCTTCCATCCCTTGTCTTCTACCTGAACAGTCCTTAAAGTGATTACCTGCTTGTAAACCCAGCTCTATCTTATACCCTTTTGCCCTGTCACTATCACTTGACCCTGATGGACAGCCCCTTCTTCTAAAAACATCTTGCCTTGAAGGGAATTTAGGGGAAATTGGAAAAGAAAATTGAGGTAGAACTAGAAGATTTGATGATTTTCTGAGATTTCAGGAACTTCAGTTCTCTTTGTTTATAAAATGTTTAGGCAGTTTGTGGTTATTTCAACATGGTAGTGCTTTAAAAAAATGTTGAGACTAGAGAATGCAACATCTTTCACATGTGGTTACTGTAATTTCAAAGATATTATTTTTAGTAACTGTATTTGTTATTGTAAAATTTCTCAGAAATAGAAAACACACTAGGGAATCTTGAAATAGAATCTAGCTGTACTGAATTTAAAATCCTAAGATCTGAAGTTATAGACTTTGATGTATAAAGTTATCTTTTGAAGTTCTGAAGTCTGAAAAATTCTCTTGTAATATAAGGCTTTTATATCTATAAAAATAGACTTATTATCCAATGTAACTTTTCAAAAAGAGTAAGAGAAAATGGAAACTAAATGGTATAAAAGAAGTAAGTAAAACTTGAATAGTTTATAGTTTCTCCCCTTTCCTAACAGTATCAATTGTCTGAAGAACTCCGATTTTAATGGTAAACATATTTTTTTCCAAGTAGCTCTTCTTATAGATCAAAAGTTTACCTCTGTTAGAATTGGAGCAATTTGATTTTACCCAAAAACAGTGTTTAAGAAATAACTGGCTAGTCTTCAAGTTGTCATAGTCATTCCAAATGTTCCCAGTCTTCCTACCCCAAAGATGCTGATGAAATCATATTAATACAAAAGACCCTGTCTTGGAGACCCCTGCAGCCTGGCCGCAGAACTTCAGCATCTCTACAAGTGCCCACCAATACTTTCTAAGTATTTCTGTCCTACTGGTTCTGACCTTCTGGTAGAAGTCCACTCTGGAATCCATGCAGGGAAGCTACCTTGACCGGTCCGCTCATGCTGGCACTGGCCAGGAAACACTGCTTCCCTGCATAGGGCATGACTCCATGTGCTCCCCAAGCTGCCACCCCCCAAGTGCTAGGTGGCCCTGTCCTTCCTCTGTCCTGGTGGAAGTCTCTCCGGGAGAGTTCCTTCAGCTTTTAATTAGAATCTTCTCTCCCTGGGACTCAGACCTACTCCTTGGGGAAAAAACACATTGCCCTCCTCTTCTGCCCCCCCCCCCCTTTTTTTTTTTTTTACCAATTTCTGCTCCTGTGTCTGGGCCCCAAAGGTCATCTCCAGAGGCCTCTTTGCACTGCCCTATTGTTCATGCACATAAACGAGGTGAGGAGGAAGTGGGAGAGTGAATGAAAAGTTATTGGAGACAGCAGTGCAGCCGTCTGAAGCCAGAGCTTCAGGATTCTGAGGCTTCCAACTCTCCCTTTAAGTCCCTCTGCACACTTAGTTTTGTCCAGCTGCTGCAAGTTAATAAAACACCCAATGAAATCCCGTCAAATAAAACCGCAGAAGCCTTCAAAAGTTGTTACAAAAATCATTCCTTTCCAATCTGAACGGCTACAAACTTGACAGTTAAACAAGATTTTGGTAAATAGGACATTTTCTAAATTCTGCAAATTGGTTATTTGGCATTTAGATCCTTTAGCAAATTGGCCTGCTTTCCGGTTCATCAGATATTAAGTCTCAGGTTCACTTGGGACTTCCTATTGCCATCGCTCTTTTAATGGGCGTTTCAGAACACTCTTCAAATATTATGTAATGTCTTCCCATTGAAATAGTTGTTCCACCTTTGGTTTTATTGAGAACAAAATGTTGTTTTCACGCTGGGTTTATAATCAGTGTATGCAGCACAATTACAATAGTTTCTTTAGGATATAGTGTCAGAGCACTCCGTGACATACCTAGTTTTAATCTGTATTTAATTGAATGAATTGAGGAAAGGGTGATAACTAGAATATGTATTTATCCTAAGCCTGGAGAATAAGCAAGGGGTGCCATGTTGAGGAGAAAAACGTAGCTACAACTAAAAATAAAAGCTATTTTGTGTTTTTTATTCAGATCATATTAAAGTATCCAACTATGAAGAATGAACTTTTACCCAGTGCCCTTTGGCTTTGAGTCTCCTGTTGCTCTTACAAGTTTGTGTCCTTCTTGTTATCTTTGACAATTATTTAGTAAAGGGCCAGGATTCTTTTTTGCTGCTCATCCAGCATTTGAAAAGGTTCCTTGTAATAAAACCCAGCATCCAAGGGGTGACTCAGACTAAGTGTTCTGCCTTCTGTATGACATTTTCACTTTTATTAAATTGTTTGTTTTGAAACAGGTGATAATTATGTTTCCTCATGAGCAAGAAGAGTTCAAGGGCATCTGCCTTCCATGCTGCTTTTCTGGTGCATTTTATTTCACTTATATAATCATTCTAGTCAGAGACTATCTGAAGATGATGTTTGGAACCTGCTGTATCTATAGAGTTATGAATTCTTCTGCATAGGATGGGCTTTCATCCAAACAAACTCCTAATGATTCTAGAACATTTATGGCTGAAAAATATGTGGCTTAAAGTATCACTTATTAAAAATAGTTTTTGCCAGCTATTTAATTTAAACTTCCATTGTTGACCTTATAATATTCTAAGGCTTTTGAGAGATTGCTTTTCAGATAAGAAAAAAGACAGTTGCTTACTTAAGTCTTTTCCTAAGCTAAACTAAAGTTATAAGTAGCAAGGAAGTCACTTGATTTATTAAAAGAGGTGAAGAATGCATTAGAATAAAAGATTTGATTTGCCCTACCAAGAGGCAGTACACCTATTTATTACCCACTATTATGTGAAGGTGGACCTAACATATATTCTGGGAGTGTTGAGGCATGGCTCAGACGCAGAGGAGGGAAATTAATAGGCAAATTACCGCTTTACTTCGGAAACTTGACATTCAAACAAATCATCTTAGATTTCACTATTTGAAACTCAGTAAGAGTTTCAGGAACTAATTATCTAGCAGCAAGTAGTGACATGGAAATACATTAAATATACATAGAAAACTCAGATACTCAAGGCCCAAGTCAATTTAGTTTTACACCATAAAACAAGATTCAAAGGTGCCTAATATATTAAAATAAGAAAAAATAGAACTAGTAAGCCATCAAGGATATGCCAGGCCAAAGCTAATTAATATGTCATCCATTACTTATCTTGATATCACAAATGAAGTACACTATGATTTGTAGCATCAGTACTGTGATGTTATAAGTTTAATGTGTAAATTTCCCCCTTCTTTATAGTCCTTTAACTTAGAGGTAAAACTGGAAAGGTGATAAGTAATTTACTTTGCATTTATCAATCAGCAGGCAGAAGAATGCTACTTTCACATTTAGGGTATTATAAAAACGTTTGTATAAATAATATATATATACACACATTATATATATATATATATATATATATATATATATATATATATATATATATATATATATATATATTACTAGGGGCCTGGTACACAAAAATTTGTGCACTTGGGGGGTCCCTCAGCCCAGCCTGTGCCCTCTCGTAGTCTGGGACCCCTCAGAGGATGTCCACCTGCTGGCATGACTGGCCAGCCTGGGTGAGGGGCTGATGGCTGTTGGCAGGCTGGCCAAGCCCCCCAGTGGAGACCCTCACCCTATGCAGGTGTGGCCATCCTAGGTGAGGGGCTGAGGGACGTTTTCAGGCTTCCCACAGTCCCTTCAGGGTTTGGGTCCCTACTGGGATGCCTGGCCAGCCTGGGTGAAGGGCTGAGGGCCATTTTCAGGCTACCCACAGCTCCCATTGACCCAACATCTTAGTGAGGCTGGCTGGAATCAGGTTTCTGGGGTTTATTTATCTTCTATAATTGAAACATTGTTGCCTTGAGCAGAGGCCCAGCTGGCCTAGGCAGGGAGTTTCAATTCCATGGCTGGTGCAGTGGAAGCCTCCTGTTTACTCTAGCTCCCTAGCCGCCGGCCACCATCTTGGCTGGGTTAATTTGCATACAGCTGCTCTGATTGGCTGGTGGGCGTGGCTTGGCTGGTGGGCGTGGCTTAGGTGTCTTGGAGTGTTGGTTAATTTGCATATTACTCTTTTATTACATTAGATAACTAGGAGAAAAAATGTTACTTTCCAAACTAGAGTGCAGTGATCAACTTGCTAAGCTGTCCCTATCACATCTGTAAAATGATGATACCTGCCTCATAGGATTATCATTGGGAACAAATGACATCGTCTGTGTAAGGGCTTAGCTCAGTACCTGGACCACACTTAGTGTTCCATAAACACATCACCATAATTATTACTAATTAGAGGCCCGGTGCACCAGTGGGGTCCCTTGGCCTGGCCTGCAGGATCGGGCCAAAACCAGCTCTCCCACATCCCCCAAGGGGTCCCAGATTTTTAGAGGGCACATACCAGCCTGAGAGACCCCTCCAATGCACAATTGGGGCCAGGGAGGGACACAGGAGGTTGGCGAACCAGGGAGGGATCATAGGAGGGCTTCAGGGCATGTCTGGCCCATCTCTCTCAGCCCCAATCAGCTGGACCCCAGCAGCAAGCTAACCTACCAGTCAGAGCATCTGCCCCTTGGTGGTCAGTGCACATCATAGCAACTGGTCAACCAGTCAACTGCCCCCTGGTGGTCAGTGCACATCATAGCAAGTGGTTGAGCAACCTTAGCATATCATTAGCATATTACGCTTTGATTAGTTCAACAGATGACTGAACACTTAGCATATTAGGCATTTATTACATAGCATTATCTGTTCAAGGACATATCAGCTGCTGAGCTTTGAGTTTAGCATTGAACTTAAGTAGAATATTTATGTTGCATTCTTTAGGTCATTAAGTGAAAGTCTTTTTGAAACTTTTTATTGCATTCAATAAATAATGGATTTTATTTTAAAATTTAGGTTATCTTCTACAAACATGAACAAACAGGTGTTTTATATTCAGGTAGTATATTCAGAATATTAGAGTAACTGGTAGAGGAAATAATCAATTCTATGAAAGTTTTATTGAGCACTTGCTATAACCAGGCCCTGAAACTACAATAATTAATAAAACATAGATCTGTCTTCCCTAATAGCCTAAAGCCCACAGACAATTAAGGAGACAAACATGTGAATAATAACCCACTACACCATTTCATCTTTCTCTTTGCCTTAATGACCCCATTTAACATGGAGATAAATACCTATACATCTAGAAAACTGGATGTGGTTTTGCTCTTCTTAGAAATTTCTCTTCGTCACCCCCTTCACCATAGTTTCTTTCTTCCTTTGAATGTTTCTATATCTTGTACATTCTTAATCGATAGCATAGTAATTTGTTTATTTACATGCCTATCTCTTCTACAAGACTGTTCAAGTCATGGGAGTTCTCATTCATCTTTGTGATCCTAGCTCCTAGCACAGGACTTACTACCTACCAAGCACTTAATAAATGTGGATGAGTTTTACTGTCTACTACTCATCCCTCTCAAGGCCCTTTCTCATATTCCAACATGCACCTTGAAAGGAAGTGACAGAACATCACAGAAATGAACCAAAGCTCTTTAACTAAAAGGAATAGCAAATAATCAATTGGATTGATAAGAAAACATTTTTTCCAAGATTAATAGTTGTATTCATGCATTGTGTAGCCTTATTAAAGTGACTTTTACAATTTATAATGAATTATATTGTTTATAGACTAGAACTGAAATATATCGTTATTTCTTATTTGAAGAAGGGGCTTGCCAAGCAGAACTCAGTGTGAATAAAAATGCTGGAGGGTTGTTAAATCATTTCATACATTTTAATAGCATCCATTTAAAAATATTCAGCTACTTGATTGATTATAAATGTAATAAATAGGTGATTCTTTTATTATAAGTACATTCAATAGCAACTATTATTTGCCAACCATCTACTAGCAGTTCCTTTAACAAAATACACTTGAAGCAACAAAATGCTATTCTTGAAAAAATCTGAAGTGCAAAATACTTCCTCTTCTTCCCAGCTAATCCAGATCAAAGAGCCCTTGAACTCCTTTCCCTCAGTGAGGAGTGGCTGTAGAGTAAAAGCTTAGTTGGAAAACTTTATTAATTTATAATAAAATCCAATATATCATTATATTGTGGCATATGGATCGTAGATTCTATATATCCCTTCAAAACCAACATTCCATATTTATGATAAACCATTTACTGGTGGTTAATTTTACAAGGATTATAGATCACATAAAACTTATTTTTCAAGAATTATTCTCAACACTTGGAAAGCTACTTTTTGTGAGATTAATCTAATTAATGACCTAGGTCTAAGCTCCTTTAGGAAAGATAATTACTTTTATTATTAATGCTCATCGTTATTTTAATGTTGCCTGATTTGACCTATGATTCTATATAACAAAATTAACTATTTTAGGGTAATGTTCCATGTCTCTTACATTTTTCCTGGTCAACCAAATTGGTTATTTGAAAACTAAGGTATATTTTACATTTATACTAAAACTAGGGGCCCGGTGCACAAAAATTTGTGCACTCGGGGTGGAGGGAGTCCCTCAGCCCGGCCTGTGCCCTCTCACAGTCTGGGACCCCTCAGTGGATGTCCTATGATGGTCCCAGTCTGCCAGGTGCCTTTTGTGTGTGTGTGTGTATGTGTGTGTGTCACCACTGGGGACCTGCCCCCAGCCGCATCTGAGGCTCGGAGCAGTCCTCCTGTGTGTGGCTACCTGCCGGGGCCTGCCCCCAGGCACACCATCAAGGCTTGAAGCAGGCACCCCCTCTATATTGATCTCTCAGACTCTTGCCCTCCCCTGCATGTTGTTCTCTTTTTTGAGCTGTGACCAGGGCTGGGTGCGGCCTGCCTCTCAAGCTTGCCTACTGCCCATCTTCCTCCAGCCACCAGAAAGCAGGGAAAACCCTGCCTCATGGTCAGGCCAGCGTTTTCCTGCTCCCTGATCCCCGGAAGGGACCTGGGAAGCTGCCAAGCAGGCCGCCAACTCTTTCCCACTCACCCGTCCCCTGCTGCCTTCCTTTCCCACTTCCCGGTGCCGCCAAAGGGTCTGGGGAGCTGCCAAGCAGGATCCCGGCCCCTGCAGCCTTGCTTTCCCACTCCCCGGTGCCCTGCAAAGGGCCTGGGCAGCCACCAAGCAGGCTGAGACACCCCCTCCCTCGCTGCCTCTTTCCCGCTCCCCGTTCCACCACCTTGCTTTCCCACTTCCTGGTGCTCTGCAAGG
>PVJC01032341.1:7478-20098 GCA_004026665.1 Murina feae
CCCCCCCCCCCCCCCCCCCCCCCCCCGCCAATATGACAGACTAAGCAATCTAACCAGAGGAACTTAGATGATTTGAGGTTTGGCCTAAGCTCATGTAACTTCCAAATGATACCTGGGCCAAACCATTTGGCCCTGGGCCTACTCGTTTCCTACCATCCCACATGGAGGTGCCACAGTGATGGGAAGGTTCCCCGGTTTTCCTTCCCCCCTACACTCACTTTGCACAATGGGTGGCTTGATTGGTACAAATAAGCATAAACCCCAATCCCACCATTTATGAGCTGCGTGACTTCGACCAAAGTAGTTAATCACTCTGAGTGGCAACGGGCCATTTAAAAAACCTGCATGTGAATTCTTACTTTGCAGGGTTGCTGTGAGACTTAATAAGACAACATATACATAAAGTGTCTTGAGTAGTCTTTGGCACATAGTAATTGCTCAATGAATATAATTTTAAGATAGAAAACTACATAAACCAACTCTGAGGATAAACTTTTCTGTAAAAATTATCATTATTATATGTCAAATGATCATAAGCTAGTCTGTGAAGCAGTCATCAGCATCACTCACAGATATTGAGTAAACCTCCCTCCTGGTCTGTGTGTGTGTGTGCATGTGCGTGTGCACATGCCTGAGTGGGTATGGCCTGTGTGGATGTGGCCAGTGTTTGTGGGAGGCAGCGTATGGCAGGTTTTAAATAAATGTGACCCTTGGGCTATGCTTTCTGGGAGTTTCCAACCTTGTTAAAGAGTTTCCAACTTTGCTAAAGAGTTTTCAACCTTGTTAAATCTGGACCTGAAAGTTACCAATGGTTGTTTTTAAGTGAATGGTAGAAAGAATAAGCCCCCAGGAGCTGAGAGAGGGGAGCTTTGCCTGGCTGGAGACCCCGAAGAGCTTAGCTGAGGAGGGGCTGTACTCGCCTAGAAGGAAGAGGAAGGTTCCACAGGCAGAGGGACAGAGCCACAGTCATGCTGCGCATGGATGGGACGAGGGTGAGGGCCCTGCAGGCGGAGGCAGCAGGTTGGGGCTCTGGGCCAGTGACCCATCTCTAGATGACTGGCAGGCACTCTGTAAAACACGGAGTGCTGGGCATCCTTAAACAGCCCCCGCTTCTGCAAGCAGAGAGCTGCACCGCAGGCAGGCCTGGCTCCAGGGCCAAGGGCTTAGCAGGAGAGCGTGGCATTTCCCAGGCTGCCCTCTGCCTGGTCTGCTGCCACTCCATGTACGTGGTATGTCTGAGGGAGGGAGCAAAGGAGAGGTACAAACTTCTACACTCTGGCTTCACAGTGGTAGCCACCTGTCACCGAACTGTAAATGGTATCTCTTCTCCTTTTAGCCCTCAGTAATCCTTATTGCTATCTTTTCAGTGTTCTAGAATTTGGAAATGTTATTAACATTTGAGCACAGCCAATGACATTGACTCCACCTCTGGAAACACTATTCATAATATTACCCCACACATTCACCCACCCAGGCCCCACTGGCGCCACACAGAGCTCAGCCAGGGGGGCTGTGGGAAGCGATTCCTCTGGGAATTCCAGAGCCCTGGGACGTTTCTGAAACAGACATGAGGTCTGATGGGTACTTTCATGTGTAAACTTGGCTGGTCTGTGGTGCCCAGTTGCTTGGTCAAAGACTAGTCTCGATGCCGCTGTGAAGGTATTTTATGCATGTGATCAACATGTTTGATGGGTTGGCTTTAAGTCAAGATTACCCTCCATACTGTAGGTGGGCTTCGTTTTATCAGCTGACAGCCATATGGGGCCAAAATGGAGATTTCCTAAAATGAAGGAATTCACTGTAAACTATAACATAAACCCTCTGCCCGAATTTCCAGCCTGCTGGTCTACCCAGTGTATCCTGGGCTTGGCAGCCCCATAACCATGTGTCCATTCCTTAACATTTCTTTCTCATATATAAATGGCTCTCCTTTTGGTTCTGTTTCTCCAGAGAACCCTGACTTGTGGCTCCCTAAAGAATCTCACAGCACCAAGGAAAAGGGTAACTGGAAAGATAAGAGGAGTCCAAGGTAGGGGAGGAGCGGCCGAGTCAGCTGAGAGACATGCAGGACACGCAGGCCTGGTGACGTCCACGCGCACAGAGCACGACAGGCATGGCCACGTCTACAAATGCTACACATTTGTGCATTTGAAAAGGGTCACCCATTTCCCATTTAAGTACATATTCTCCCCTGAGATATGACCACATGTCTATGTATTGCAACGACCAGTGTTAGGTAAGGATAAAGCTTCTTAGCTTCCATAATGCTAAACTGGATGTTCAAAGACAGCATGCAAATAGATCCCTCCCAAAATTCTTGCTGCTGATTCTTCCTCTGTGACAGAAACGAGGTTGCTAATCTGCTCCAGCTTTTCAAGCTGCCTCTCAATTTGAATCCAGTTTCCTAAATCCAACTCAGGGCCAGCTTTCTCCCCCTTCCTCCGATCCCTATCTGACGAATACATGCAGTCTTGTCTTCATAGTTCTAACTAAGGGCGCATTTCTCATTTCTGTAGCATTAGCCAAAAGCAGGCACTATTCGGGTCGGCTGTGAGGACATGAACAGCCGGCCAATTCCCTTCTATCTGGGACGCCTTCATTCTTGCTATGCTTTCATGGAGGCACAGCTGCTGGACACGTCCTAGTTTGTGCAGAGCGTTGCAGCTGTGGAAAAATCTCCACTACAGGCCCCGCAGCATAGTTTAATGCAGATGTCTGGACCTAGTGGTTAGCACAAAAATTCACTAGCGGCAGTAATTATTTTTTATTATTGAAATATACAGGAAGAAGATCCTGGCTTCCAAGTTGGAAAGTCCCCCAGTGAGTCAATCAGTAAACTTTCCACCTCTGGTCCCCTCAGAGGCTGGAGCGGGAGCCTGTGGTTGGGGCCTGGGTGGAGGGCTCAGAGTCTTGCTGAGGTCAAGGCCCTGAGGCACCGTACTGGCGCTGGGAGTGGAGCTGAGGTCACTGTTGGCCTCTGGCTCCTGCGTGTGAACCAGGGCTGACAATGAGCCCTGCATACAGCCCGAGTGTGGATGGCTGTGCTATCTCATTTGTTGTTCTGGCCCCAACAAAACCCCTTTTCACTGAGACAGTTCAGAGAGCTCCTTCACTTTGGAAATTTGAAACATCACAGAGACATTTATGGCTTGTCCTCTTAAAAAAATCTAAAATGGCTGGGCCAGTGAGGCTCAGTGGTTGAGCGTCTACCTATGAACCAGGAGGTCATGGTTCAATTCCTGATTAGGGCATATGCCCGGGTTGTGGGCTTGATCCCCAGTAGGGGGTGTACAGGAAGCAGCTGATCAATAATTCTCTCTCAGCATTAATGTCTCTCTCTCTCTCTCTCCCTCTCCCTTCCTCTCTGAAATCAATAAAAATACATTTAAAATAAAAAATTAAAATTTGCCAGATGTTTGCACTAAGCCGCCCTGCTTCAGGGACTCAGATGCGTAAGCCATGGAGGTGAACAGGGAGGGCAAGTCAGACTGGGCTCTATCTTCCCTTCAATCTCAACATCACTGGTTTTCAACAAGCGGACAGGCTCTCATCACAGCCTGACGAGTGCCTTTCACTCCAAGACATCGTTGTTTGAACCTATACCAACTGAGCTGTCTTTACCAGGTGTTGTTGCTGCCTCCAGGCTCACCTTGCCCCAGATGCCCAGGTGCGTGGGGAGGAGTAGAAAAGGTAGTCTTGACATTTCCTTTCCTCTAGTTTCTAAAGTTCTCTATCAAGGGCACAATTTTGTGCATATGACACTACATGGTTTAAGATCGTCTCCCCTTTCAGGGAAGGTTCAGGGGAGAAATGGAGACAGATAAAGAACATCAAGCAGAGTGAGGACACACAGGACAGCCAGAGTCGTGGCGGACACCTGGTTCACCTATGCAAAGAAATCACAACCATTAAAATCCGCCTTTCCAGCATCTCACCTCCCAGAAAGCATCCTTTGGGCAGTTGTCCATGGAAACAACCTCCGGCGAGGAGGTTTTCTCACTGAAAGCTCCTGCCTGCCTGGGGCTTCCCAGTAGAAGAGACACCTCCTTCCAGCCTAACAAAGCTTGGCCCGCCCAGTACAAACTCCAGGATGGGTGAACTGTGCTCCCCTTGACCTGAACAGTGTGCCCAAAGTCTACTTAATGTCAACACCAGCAATGAGAAACGTCATTGACAGCTCTACCCAACTAACCACTGGATGAGCGTGAGGCTGCCCAGGTGCTGCACAGAGGAGCAATCTTCTGAAGGCATGGGAAGGGATTGGGGTGGGCAGAGAGAGAGAGAGAGAGAGAGAGAGAGAGAGAGAGAGATGGTTCATACCTAACCTATGACCCACCAGCATCTTAACACTGCAGAAACCACATGCTTTGGCTTTATTTTATTTGTAATGTGCAAACTTACAGAGAAGTCATGGGACACGCATGTTTCATAATAACACCTACCATTGACTGAGCATTATTATCTTCAAGCTCTGTCTCAGGACCTTATAAACAAAGTCTCACTGAAGCATCACGTGGATTCGGAGAAGCCAATGCAATTATGATCAACATTCTCAGATGTGGAAACTGCTTTCCAAGAGGCCACGTTAATCTGCCCAGTCAGAGTCAGGGCTGTAATCTGTGTGGGTCGGATTCCAAGCCTCAGTCTTAACCACCGTCTCACACCTTTAATGACCTTTGCAGGTCACACACTCTCTCATCTTAACTCTGGCCTCAGGCTAACTCTAATAAGTCTCCAGGCCCAGGAAGGGGTCTGCCTTGGCCTAGTTACCAAATACCTCTCAGGGTCAGGTGCTCTCACACATCCTGCCTGAACCAAAAGTCTTAGCTGATTTTAATAGAAAACAGTAATTTACTGGACACTAAAAAAACAAACTGCCATTGAACTGACCACAGAGAGCTGACATTTCCTTCCCTGCAATAGGGATGCAGACTTTCTTATGTGCACTTGGCGGCATCAACACATCTTTTTTTATGAGATCGTTTTTATGAGTCCTTTAAACCTGAACTCATTTAAAACATTTAAATGACATTAAACCTAATGTCACTGCATTAATTAGGTTTCAGCTTGAAATGTTGCTGGCTCATTAGGCTGTCCCAGGACAGTCCAGGTTTAACCACTGAAGCAAAGAAAACATTCAACAAAGAACTTCCCGGAAGGCTCATGTGTGACCCACAGTGGTTGAGTGATGGCTGTATGGTAATCTGGGATGTCAATCATACTCTTGCTCCTGCAGTTCAAGCAACCAAAATAAATATCTGTCTCCTCTTTGAGTCACACTTTCTTTGGTATCTGAAATGTAACAGCAATTTCATTCTATAGCTGCACCTTAAACTCTCATTCTATTTAAATAACTTCTCATCAAGTCATTACTTTTATAATAGTCTAAGCTTCTCAGGTCTGGCCACTCTATGATTTAGTGTTAGGACTAAAGGAATCTTTATAATGGAAATATAAGTTCCTACAACTCATGCTAAGATCTTCAAGAACTAGTAGCAACCCTTAAGTGCAAAAACCATAATAGATACATCTAATATTTAGATAATTTTTCAAATCATAACATTTACGTATCTTAATTTAATTGCAAAATGTTTTCAATTCAAAATGACTTCAAAATAATAGAGTTGATTTAAGATAATTATCTCTTAATTTTTCTCTTTATCACATGAATTTTAAATGAACACATAGAGGAACTTATTTTTCTGGACAGACTGGAGTACCAGGTGCCACCATAAACAATTATAAGGACAAGTAAACAAGGGCATTGTTTTCAGACACTGAACAACAGGCACTGAAGGACTGGGATCCCCGAGAGAAGAAAAATATATGATGAGCCCCACATTCACCCTGGCTCTCTGACTGAGAACAATTTGACTTCAATATCAGGAGATAACACTCAAACAGAGTAGTGCAGTCCTGCTGAGCTGAGAAAGTAGAATTTAAAGTTCAGGACTCAGAAAAGAAGGTGGTTGCACTGGGAGTGGGGAGAGATAGACGCATGAAGGATCCAAAAACAGTGCAAAGCTTCTCTGTGGATCCTTGGTCAAGGGCTGGCTGCACATTGTTCCAACAGGCCTGGCAGAAAACAGGGGAATTCTAGCCCAGCCAGCGTGACAGCCTCATTAACATCCCAGTTACTCAGCTGGAACACTAGGAAGGCCAACTCCTAAGTACAACTCTAGAAATTGAAGGCCACTTATGCTGTACCACACAAAATATCCAGATTGTTAACAAAAAACTTTAGACATGTGAGAAGCAGAAAAATTTAACCCATAACTAAGAACAAAAACAGTAAATAGATACAGACCCTGAAATGACCCAGATGTTAGAATTAATATACAAGGACTTTAAAACATACCATAAATATGTTCAAAATCTTAAAGGAAAATATGGTCTTAATGAGCAAGCAGATAGGGAATCTCAATAGAGAAATTCAAGCTATAAAAAATGGAAATTTCAGAAATAAAAGGAATGAAAAACTTAATTGGATGATCAGATTAGATATGGCAGAATAAATGGTCAATGAACTCAAAGATAATTTATCCATATAAAGTATCCAATCTGAAGAATAGAGAGAAATAAAATCTAAACAAATAGAGCCTCCGTGACCTATGGGATATCTAGTGGACTAACATGCATGTAATAAAGTTTCAGAAAAAGAGAAGAATAAGAATGGGAGCAGAAAAACATATTTAAAAACAGTACGGTAGCCCAGCTGGCGTGGCTCAGTGGTTGAGTGTTGACCTATGAACCAGAAGATCACAGTTCGACTTCCGGTCAGAGCACATGCTCAGGATGCAGGCTCAATCCCTAGTAGAGGGCATGCAGGAGGCAACTGATCAATGATTCTCTCTCATCATTGAGGTTTCTTTCTCTCGTCCTTTCTCCCTGAAATCAATAAAAATACATTAAAAAAAAGAAGAAGAAGAAGTAGCCCAGAAAGATAAAGGACTTCTTCTAAAGTCAGCTTCTGCTGGAACCCAGGGAGCTGTGCCCAGCCACCCCAGCCTATGTCCCAACCATGTCACCCAATATACAAAGGCCACTAGTGGGACCAAGATGGATCCAGACTATAGTGTGAGAAACAGAGGGGACGATCCAGTACCAACCCTGGGGGCACCGTACCTAGGCTGCTCTGCTCTGTCAATCCCTTTAACCTAGACTTGGCCATGGACCCTTGCCAGCCCCCTGGTTCCTTCTGTATCATGGACCCCACATTGTCCTCTCAGTGCAATGAACTCAACTGTCCCCACTCAAGTTTTTTCTTGGTTCCTTGGACAGAAATAGAGCTTTTAATTAAATCATGCTCCTAACTCCTTGTCCCCATGGACTCAGTCATGGTCTTGGCATTTGCCATTGTGGAGGGACTCGGTTGAAAGCTGGCCTGCATGCATGCAAACAGAGCCTTGGAAGGAGCTCAGGTCCCACTCGCTCTGTCTGTGAGGTGCGCACCCGTCTTCACGCTGCCCCGGCCAGCAGCTCGGAAAGATGCCCATGCTAGTTCAGCAAGTAACTGATGAACCATGGCCCCAGCTCCCTGGGAAGCAGGTGCCAAACTGATCTAATCCCCAGGTGGGGGTTGGGCTGGGGCTTCTGTGAACATTTCTGTTTAAGTTTCCAGCGGGTTTTACTAACTATGAATCCTGATGGCTCCACGGAGTCTGCTAATATGATCACAACACATTTAAGGAAAGAAAAATGAAGGCGGAAAGAAAGTCAGCGAGTCCACAGAGCTGCCCAGGGACAGAGAGGCGAGGGGACAGCAGGCCCCACACACCGACCTGGTCAGGGCTTTGAACTCAAGTTTTTTCATGGCTCTTTGGAAGAGGATGCTTTTAACTAAATCGCGTTTATAAATCATGGGTCCCGTGAACTTCGTCAAGCCTTGAGAAGCCCACTCCCCTATAAAAGGGCTGCCAGGACTGCTCCAAGCCCTGAGCTGTGAGACAATCAAGCAGTCTGCTGATGGAGAGGGATGATGCCATGGTGTGAAGTGTCTCTCTCTCTCTCTCTCAGTATTTTTTTTTAATTTTTTATTGATTTCAGAGAGGAAGGGAGAGGGAGAGAGAGATAGAGACATCAATGATGAAAGAGAATCATTGATTGGCTGGTTGCCTCCTGCATGCCCCCACAGGGGATGGAGCCCACAACCTGGGCATGTGCCCTGGCATGGAATTGAACCATCACCTTCTGGTTTATAGGTAGACACTCAACCACTGAGCCACGCTGGCCAGGCATGACATGTCTCTTAGTAAGAGGTCTGCTGGGAAAATGCTCCTCAAACACTCAGTTGGAGTTTTGGGCCTTTGATTCGTAGGAAGCTGGGCAGAGAACAGGGCATGTGACTGAAAGGAAGGACAGGCTATTTTTCAGGCAAGGGAGTACACAATGTCACTCTGGCCTGGCTCATGAGGCTGAGACATCCCATAGGAAATAAGAACTGAGTGGAAAAATAAAGTCCAACACTTGCAATATGACTAGCAAGTCACTGGATGCTTTGGCTTATGCCAAAAATATTGAATGTAATACTTCATTAATAAAAATATTCTTAGTGTCTCCATCAGTTGTGAAACATAATTATACAAGGAACATCTGAGAATCATCACTCAATGTAAGAAGGAGATCAATACCTTTTAAATGGCCCAGATGTCTCCTCCTGATTGGCTGGCCTGGGAAAGCAAAATCCTGAAACTTGGGTTTCTCGTTGCTGCTTTTAAAAATGGTTCACATCTGTATCTTTGAGCAATACGCTGTTTCGTTCTCCTTGTTTTGAGTTTTATGAAATAGCAGTACCATAATGAATAGTAACCTTCTTAGACCTGCTTTTTACACTCAAATCTTTTCCAAGATTCATCCATTTGCTCCAGTTTCTTCTTTCATAACATTTTTATAAAATAAATGCCATGGATTTTTATATTGATCTTAAATCCAACCATCTTGCTAAAACACTTAATTTGGGGGGTATATAATGTAGACTGAACTATATCACCTGACCATGATGATAGTTTTTTTTTTTCCTTTCCTCTCCTCATTATTTACTTTTATTTTCTCACTGCGATAGCTAGGACTTTTATTATCATAGAAATGGTCGTTGTGGTATCGCTCCTTGTTCTGTTCCTGAATTTAAAATTAATTCCTTTAGCATTTCACCACTGTGACTGACATTGACTCTCATTCTGCTAAACACCATCTATCAATCATTAGGGAAGTCCACTCCCATTCCTGCTTTACTGTCCAGGGGTGGACAAAAGTAGGTTTCCAGTTGTGGGTATGTGAAACACAGTTTATTCTTATATTATTATTTATTAATGATTGTAATATTTAACCGTATTACAACTCTAGACCTACTTTTGCCAACCCCTGTATATATGACAAAAAAAATGCCATGTGACAAACTGTGTTGTACTTTTTTTCTATGTTACTTAATCCCTACAGCAACCCTATCAATACTTCCTGTCATACCTGAAGTATTGATCAAATTTAAAGTTAATAACTTAACTCTCTAAATAAAAGCACATTAACTCCAATCATTCTCCTCCCAAATTCTAGATTATTCTTCCTGTATTTCAATTATCATTTTTCCTCTGTGCTCACTTTCTTCCTGAAATACTACTTTTAGTCATTCTTTTAGGGAAAGACCGTCACACTCTGTTTTTTGTGGAACTGTTCCATTTTTACTATGAAAATTTCCAAACATGGCGAAGTGGACAGAATTTTATGTTGAGCACATGTGGACTCACCTTCTAGATTCTACCGTTAACATTTTATTAAACATACTTGTTGTATCAAGATATATCGAGCTATCGAGCCCTTTATCCATTTATCAATCCATCTTACTTTTTGACACATTTCAAAGTAAATTGCACACATCTGTACTCTGCCCTCAATACTGCAGCACGCCTGTCACTTATGCCATCGGTGCCAGGTTAACAAAGAAGCCTGAGGAGCACCTCCTCATTGCCAAGCCCTCTCACCTGATTACCAGAGCCCAACTCGGCAAGCTGCCCTCAGTGACGGGCCGGGATCTACAGTCCCCACCCTGTCGTTCCCTCACGGCGTGAATTTCTGCTGGGAGAGCTCAATGCTCTCATTAAAAGCATGCTTCGCGGCATAACATGTCCTCGTGGAGACCAGCTTGTTATTCACGCCTTTGGTTTTGATTAACTGTGACTCCTTGTCAGGACGCTAAGCTGAACACTAAGGGAAGGAGCATCCTGATACGACCCAGGAAGACGGAGAAACACCAAGTGTGGTCCTTGTCTAGGGAAGCCAGGCCTGATGGGAGGCCCAGGAAGGCCCCACATGAGGGGTCATCACTGCCCCTTCCTGGTGCTATTCTTAGCCCTGCATTTCCTCCTTTATCCTCAATGCCTGCTCATGGACTCCAGCGCTCCCTCTACTACAGATGGACAGGCATCCTGAGTCACTCACTCACTCAGGATCTCGGCTCACAAGGGGCAGAGCAGAACTCCTGTCCTTAGAACTCCCTCAGCAAGGGGAGGGAGTGATGACCTGGGGGAGGGGCCTCACACCAAGCACCCGGAGACCACCTGGGTCACAGGTTGGCAGCAGCCAGGTGAGGTGGTGTGTATCAGTTCACTGTAAAGCCTCTATTGCTCCCATTGTGTTGGACTTAAACCCGTGTTAATCTGAGACTGAACTGGGCAGGGTTGGGGGAGTATGGAAGGGGTGCCCAGTTTTGCTTCAGGTCAGGAAAAATAGATTTCAGAATTCCATTCCTATAGCTAAAAAAACAATCACCAACCCTCCAGGGACCCCAGCACAACACAGCATGTGACATGATTATTCTTTCCTGTTCAACAAACGGGGGCATCCAATTGCTCAAAAGTGAAGACTTGGGAAATTATAAACTGTGGTGTTTGTTAAAGGGACCAGCAGTTTTCTGAATGCTGGAACAAACAGTGCACAAGGGGAAGAGGCAAGAAGCCAAGAAAGATTAGGGAAAGATTTGTAATGCTCTGCTTAAGCCAAAGTAGACATGCCCTGAGATGCTGGCTCTGAGGTTTTGGGAGCTGGGGTTGGAAGGAATGGCAGAAGCCACAAGCCACTGTTTTAAGGCTCATTGAGGCTGGAGAAGCACTGCAAGCTCTAAAGGAGCTTTGAGAGAGAGGGAGCGATGACCTTGAAAACTGCACTTGAGCTGTTTAAGGGGCTGCAAACACCAGGGCATGAGCTGCCCCCTTCACCCCTCCTCACTGTCATCTCCCTGCCCCATCGGAGTCTTGCTGCCTGGGGAATGGTAGATTCCAGCAACAAAAGGAAAGACCATTTCCACTCTTACCTCACTTTACTGTCCTCTGCACGCTGAGGCCCTGCTTTCTCCATCTGTGGCAGGAGGGACACGCGGGGTCCCTGAATGAGACACTGGCCTCCTGCGAGGCTATTTATTTTGTAACTGAAAAAAGTCTGAAAGGACAGAGACGTGAGTTAATGCTCCCTTCATCTCTGGGTGAAGTGTCTTAGACACTGAGAACATAATTACCATTTCAATGTTGATGTTGTACATATAAACACAGATATTTCCTTTTTTAAAAAAATATTTTTAAATTAAAGTTTGCATTCAGTGTTATTTTGTATTAGTTTCAGGTGTACAGCATCATGGTTAGACAATCATATACTCCGTAATGTGTCCCCCCCCTTTGTGTTGGGATATTTCCAGTACCCACCTGCCACCATACATGGTTATTACAATATTAACTGTATTCCCTACGTTGCATTTTATATCCGCATGACTATTTTGTAACTACCGATCTGTACTTCTAATCCCCTCACCTTTTTTACCCAGCCACCAACTCCCGCCCCTCTAGCAACCATCGGTCTGTTCTCTGAATCTAGGAGTCTGTTTCTGTTTTGTTTGTTTATATTCCACACAGAAGTGAAATAATAGGGTACCTATCCTTATTCTGACTGGCTTATTTCACTTAGAGTAATATCCTCAGGTCCCCTCATACTATTGCAAACAGTGTGATTTCATTCTTTTTTATGGCTGAGCAATATTCCATTGTATATGTGTTTTTATATCCACAGCTTTTTTTACCCACTTGTTTGCTGATGGGCACTTGGAGTGCCTCCATAGCTTGGCTATTGTAAGTGATGCTGCAATGAGCAACACCTACATTTTCTCTAAATGGCTTTCTCTAAATGTGGCTCATTAGCAAGCTTTAGTGTAATGGTTGTTATATATGGAATTTCATACATTTCTTAGGATATTAAAATTCATTACATTTAAACTTGGTAAGGGAAAAAGTTGCGATCATTAAGCAAAGTTAAAACTATCTATAAATGGCCGCTGAACCAAAAGAGGGGAACGATGCTTTTGCTTGGCTGACGCTTTGGATGGCTGCACAGCGCCGAGGCCATGGGAACATCCCTGTACCTGGCGTGGTGCATGGGCGTGGCCGGTACACCCGCAGGGAAGGGAGGGGTGCATGTGGAAAGGCAAGTGACATGTGAGGCTGGAACAGTGTTCCCATCGCAGGGCCTTGTAACCCACACTGGACTAGGTCATAAGTGAACGTGTGCTCACCGAAGTGTTTTGAGCAAACATGCGATGTCGTAGGCAGGCTCCAAGAAAGCCCCAGTGACCCTCACCTGCCATG